>OX101786.1:33523975-33794557 GCA_944452715.1 Ophion slaviceki | reverse complement strand
AATGACGTGCGGCGATGAGCTAGCTAAGTCGCAATCGATTAGCGCAATGTTACGGTCGACGAAGGGGCTGACGCGTACAAAAAAGAAAAATGGTGGAGGTTATGAATAAAATGCAAGCGTTAGGCGGAAAGTGCTGTCGACTCGCTTGGTTTAAGTCGATCGCGCAGAAATATTTGAGTAATCTTTGGAAACACAGAGCCTAATTATCTCGACGTATTAGAACGGTTAATAGATTATTATAAATGTTCATATCGTCTTTTTCACCAAATGCATTCTACCACTGCACGGAAAAAAGACACCTCTTGCAAGCGCCTCCGTAAGTAAATATTTTCTACGACTAAAAGCAATTTCCGCCCATTTGAAAATAGCCCCCAAGTGTGACACGCAAAAAGCCTTCGTCGTTTATCTACAATGACCGGAAGTTTTGTCATCGCGATTTCCACCGGTAATTTTTCAAGCATCGAGTACAGACGATAAAAGTTTCACCTTGACTCAACTATACCTGAATCACAAGTCGTCAACAATGAATCTCCGATTTAGATCATTCGCTCGACATGAAAATTTCGTGAAGCCAGAATGAAAAAAGACTACTCAGTATGAAGTTACACAAGTCTCGTACTTACTCTGTAAGAAAGCATCAAACCCGTTTTATTCAGCATCCAAAATGGGCAATAGAGCGCCATAATTATTGATCCATGCTCGAAAGATGTATGCATTCCAAGATCCATAACGACTTTTTGGGCACTGTCGAATGACTCGAACGACCAGACTGAGAATTCAGCTGGATTCGCCAAAATTTCGCCTTTGCAGGACCAATCCTTTTCCAGATATTGCGGTAGCTGAAAAGTAACGTAACATCAAGTGAGCATAACATAAACGTAACACAAGATCAATTTATTAGTCTTACGTCCAATCAAGCAATATCGAGCAATGGAAATTTAAACAGACAATTCGCCGTCTACCTATACGTATAAGGGCAACGATGCTTTTGCATTTTTCATGTACATATCGACGCTGCTTACGAAAAGTAGCACGATTCAAAGGTCTTACGAAAACTAGCATGATTATGCTTTCGCCACGGTAAGTAGCACGTTTCCATATTCACCGCGAAAACTAGCTTGTTTGATTTTCACTGTAAAAACTAGTGTAAAACGAGTAAGTTTAAAACCTTAAGGATCTCATCGCTCGTACAATCTAACCAAAAAGAGTTTTGGCGAGAATTTAAAGTCCTTCGTGCTCAGATAAAAATATAGAAAAATAAACCATTAGTATTTTTTTGTTAATATTACAATTTTTGCGTAATAACATTTTAATTTTATACTCGTTGCTTTTACTAACATTTTGATAGTAATAATCATTTAAAATCGATAGTAGTAATCTTTATAAAAAAATAATATCAAAATTGTAAATATAATGAAATATTTATTATGATTTTCTATTAAAAAAATAACGTTATTGAAAATATCATTCAACAAATTTACTGTAATCTAGCAGATGGTTATCGTCGAATATGTTTGAAAAATCTTGCTGATGTTCGATTGGAATTAAACCTCTGTCAAGCATGGCCTGTAAATCTTTTTTTTCTTCGTGCAAGGAGCAATTTTTTATCTGACGTCTGTTTTAATTGGAACATTCGAACATCATCCATGTTTTTGTTTTTTAAAAAGATTTTCATCTCTCGTCCTTCTTGGTCAAAATCATATTTAACGTGGATTGTATCGACGTAAGGTTGAATGGATATTTGCCGAATACTTGCAATTTTAATCGAAGTCCAATTTAAATTTTTGGAGAGGTCTACAAAAACGTAATTTCCGATTGCAGTCAAAGGAATTGGAGTAAAAAATAGAGACAAGGCGTAAAAAAGCATGGAAGAAAAGTCGGAAACAATTCCAGTGTTACTGAAACATGTTAATTTTCACGGTGAATATCTGCTTTTTTTCGTGGTGAAAGCCGAAACGTGCTAGTTTTCGCGGTGAATATCGAAATCTGCTTCTTTTCGTGGTGAAAACCGAAACTTACTAGTTTTCGTGTCGGACGCCAAAACATGCTAGTTTTCGCGGTGATATCAAACGTGCTTGTTTTCGTAAGCAGCGTCGATATATTAGCGAGATATATTTAAAACTTCTAGCACAACTTCCCTTAGTGTTTTCAAGTTTTTCCCGTTGAAGTGGAAATATTTTTGAGAAAAGAAAAAATACCGTTTTAAAGTATATACAGTAACTTGTATAGAAACAAACCTACATTTTTTTAAATACGATCTCCATTTGCGGAATACATCTACCTGGTGGATAAAAAAAATTGCATATTCCAAAAATATTTTTATTCGGTAGTATCACTTTCTAGCTATATCCCCCGAAAATTCAATTGAAATATTCCTAAAATTGAGTGAGCTAAAGCTTCTAACAGTCGGCCGGGCGAGCGGTAGACCATAATTCAAACCTTAAACGCGGTTTTCGCGAAACGCTGTTTTAAAAATCGTCGGACATGATATCTCGAGAACCACTTGATGGATTGTTTCCAAATTTACAGGAGATACCATAAGAAACATTTAGAGATCGTTGACCATCTCACTTTTTTTTAATCGATTTTTTTTTTATTTTTATTTTTAATTTCATAAATATATTTAAGTACACACACAGAAAATTTCTTGTTAATCCGGCGAATATTCTCGAAGTTACACGCACAATTGTAATTACGTGTCAGAGCGTTCGAAAGTGCCTTTGAAAGTTTAAACACGTTTTTCTCAAAACTGAGTTTTTAAAGACAGTGAGCAAGATTTCTCGGAAACGGCTGAATCGCCCAGTCTTAAATTTGAACACAATCTTTTTAAGTATATTTTTTAGTAATTAATCGAAGGTTTTTTCTCACCGATAAATATTTTCCATTTTATGAATAATTTAAGGCCTAAATTTTTGTCAAAAATCGATTTTTTTCTGATAAGCCGCCATTTTGTGAAAAATTATTATTTTGCTCGTTCCTCCGATCAATTACAAGACAATCCATTATATTAACGAAATATTTTTGGTTTTTTCATTTCAGATGATCCAGTCCAGAGATATCGTGCTCACCGCAAGACGCCTTTTTTTAGAGGTGCTCCCGAAAATCAGCTATAGCAGCTTTCAAAATGATTATTTTTACAAATAAAAAATGTTAAAATACAGTTAAAAGTTACTATAATATGTGTACAAATTTTTACGTTA
Organism: Ophion slaviceki; assembly: GCA_944452715.1. NCBI lineage: Eukaryota > Metazoa > Arthropoda > Insecta > Hymenoptera > Ichneumonidae > Ophion > Ophion slaviceki. The sequence continues at coordinate 33,791,357 of OX101786.1, read as the reverse complement.
ACAGATTTAAAGCTCTGCTCAAGAAAAATTCTTGAAAAATCGATCTTTCTGGGCCTCCTGACTGTATATAACCCCTTAAGCTGGAGTGTTCATCTGCCGGCTGACATGTTTTTGTTGTTTTTTTTGCCTTTTCTGCTGATTTTTTTTAAGGTGAGAAATCCATTTATAATTTTCAAAAAATCGATTTTTAAAAGACATTTCGAAAGTATGATACCCAAAGAATATGCTGACCAAAGGAAAACTCGAAATATTGAATATTTGCGGAGTTATCGCATATAGTCTAGAGCGCGGGGACAGCATGCGGTCAGGTAGCGAGTCACATGTTGAAACTTTAAACGCGATTATCTCGAAACTACTTTTTCAAAAACTGCTTGTGTTGTAGCTCAAAAAGCTATCGACCGATTTGGATGAAATGTTGGGAGGTTACTCTTAGTAATATTATCGAAAGGATATACCTAAAGTTTGAAAGGTAGCGTGTAAATAAATCATTTTTTTGGGGTCAAATATGTCGAAAAAATGGTCGAAAATTTGAACTTTGGAGTAAAAAGGCTCCCAAATTTTCAATTTTGCATTTTTTCATCATTTTTTAGGTATATCCTTCCCCTTAATATGTCAGTAAACGAATAACACTTATTAAATCTTTTTCAGATCAACAGAAAAAGAGTGACAACTGCAGCACTTTTCGATGTCGCGGAAAACAGGCGTCCGAAGACCCTTAATAACGCGGCCATTTTGTTGGTCATCCCAACAATTTTTTTTTTCAACTTGACAGTTGTAATAAACTCATGTCCAAATTTGAAAATGATCAGATTATTCTATCCCCTCTAAAAAAATTCCCGAAAAATACCTATTTTTCACGTTCCTAAAGGGATTTCTCGCCTTAAAGGCTCTCAATATATGTACTTTTGTGTCTTAAAAATACGCTTCTTTTTTCACCAACCGTTTCCCAGAAAAAACATCAGAATTTGGCCACTTTTTCCGGGTCTCTATGTAAATGTAGCCCCTCAAAGAGCCCTATCGCGTATTTTTTATACCTTAAATTTCCACGAACACCATGGGCTATTTTCTTGAAATGATGTATAACGCGTTTGGTCGATAAAAACCCTAGGACTATATTTTCTCCCAGGCGGATTGCATTCAGAGCGAATTACAAAATACAGTCTGTATTTTCGGTGAGCAGAGATCGAAACGAGATCTTTCTTCTTTTCGAAGTATTGATTTAGGAGAAAACTGAATCTGCGCCACCGTTGCGACCCGATCAGTGTACGCTTCAGGCCTATAATTATCGCAGAAGCTTTGCAAATAAGAATGTACCTTGATGACGATGCTCGACTGATTCGGGTCAATGGTCGGCAGTTGGAGTATCGTACTAGCCTTCAATAGCTTCTCCTCCGTGTGTCCGGGCAACACAATCACGATGTCGATCGGCAAAAAGTTCTTCAAGCACACCGACGGATGCAAGTGTATATTGTAAACGGTGCTTGCCATGGTGTGTCTACTCGTATTTTCAAAGTACACTTGCTCAATTTCGCCCACAGCCTGGAATATTACAATAGCTGGGTTAAAAAACAAATGCGAATAACCGTTTCATCGTGCACAGTTGTCAGATTCAAGTACACAATTGGGGATAAGACGAATAAGATCGATCCTGGGTTGCAAGTAAACGTTTTCTAAGTCTCATCAGCAAGAAAGACATCTAGCGTACTCATGCACGATAATCAGTCGTTTGTAATCAAATAAACAACATCTTGTGTGACCTTTTCGTCAACTGTAAGACAGGCAAGATAATGATATTTTCCTATTATGGACCAGCTATTTTTTTTTCTTCGAATGCAGAAACTTGCAGCTTGCTTAGTACTCGCTATGTGGATGAGACAAAATTCATTATTCATCCGCAAACTTGTAGCTGGAGAAATTCAATGCACTGTAAATGCAGAAATTTAGGGGAAGCTATGTATCTTTGCTGCTCGGATTTGACTCGTGATTCAAGATCCACTTGAGTGTGAAACTACGATCGCAATTATTCCCGAAAAACTTGAAACTCTGCATAAAGAGGGTCCAATTGTCGTCTGAGACTATTGGCGCAATCAGCATTGCATTTAACGGACGCGTAAAACTAAGGGATCATCACAATGTAAAATTTATTTTAAAAACGAGTTTTTTTTGCTTTATCCGATAGTATAGACGGTTATAAACATGCTGTTCATATACTTACATAAACGTAAGTAGACAATTCATATGAAAATTCCGCACTCGAAACTTTAAACGCGTTTTTCTCGAAATGTCGTTTTTCAAAGCGGTGTACACTCTCAAAGGAAGAGTTTTCAAACTATCCGTCTCAAATTTTGACACAAGATTCTTCACGCCATTCTTTATCTTGCAATGGAAGCTTTCTTCAAATCTTCATTTTCTTTTTAACGAAAAACTGTCGATAATATAAGCTAAATTCAATACTTTTTTTCAATCAATTTTGATTGTAAAAAACCCTCCATAGCAAGATGGCGGCTTTCATACTAATTAATAATCTTTTTACAAATTTCGTTCCAGATAATATTTACGGTCACGACCGTGTACGCCGTGAGGACTCCTTTTTTCGAAAACATTTTCAACCGTTAAAAAACTGTAAAAAAAAATAAATATAAAGGTTTAAAAAACTATTTTCTGTTCTTCATGGGTGCTTTGATTTGACATAGAAAAATCAGACTGATAAGCGTATTTTAACCATCGAAAAAAATTGCGAAAATCAGCTATTATTCGACCCGTTACACTGTGATCATCCCTTAAGGTGGAACGAGCGCGCGCTCTTGATTTCTAAATATTTTGTTCAAATTTTAACCAAACATTGTTCATATCATTATGCATGTTTGAGGAAAATTTCAAAACAATCGACTATTTAGATTGGGGGTTAATGGGTTTTTAAATTGCAACTTTTAAAAATGCAGGGTCTGTATTGAAATTTAGACAGTATAATTTTCCGTAAAAAATATTTGTCCTCTATAATAAGAAGACATATGTCAATACCGCATCGGTCCACGTATCCAATGACGTAGGTTTGCGATGCATATTTAAAATAATACTGCAACACAAATTTTTATTTGGAAGTAATTTCAATCGAACAAAGTTTTTAATTAGTTATGAATCAACTAACACTTTTATTTGTTAATAAAGATAATATAAACAATATAAGATATTAATATTTATACCGCAAATATTTTTTTTACGATAAAAGTTTTTAACTTTAGGAACGCGATCGTTTTTGTTTTCTCGAAATATTGAACAAAACTGTTTTGCGGTGTTGCCATTTGTCTACTTATAGGGGATAAATATTTTTTACGGAGAATTATTCTGTCTTTACTGAACGTTTTTAGCAAAACTGAATAGTAAATGCAATCCTAACTTTTTTCACTCTAGTGTTTGCTGTCACTAACTAGTTTGCTATCTAAACACAATTTTTTTCATAATTTATAAACACAATAGATGGTACGACGAATTATGTGACCTGACATTCGGTCAAAGCAGACCCTGCAGGGTTAAAAGTTGCAATTTTAAAACCGATCATCTCCCGATCTGAATAGTCGACTGTTCGGAAATTTCACTCAAACGTGCACAACGTTATAAACAATGTCTGGTTAAAATTCGAACAAAATCTATAGAAATCAAGAGCGCGCTCGTTCGACTTTAAGTGTGCAGAGAATAGGAAAAAAGTCTCTGTATCGCAGAATATCACTATACTGCCTACTTTAGGTTGCGTCTATGAGCGAGGCCCATCTACCACAATACCATAGTAACAAACAAAAATTTCATTCGAACTCCAATCGGTTATATGAAAAATATTTCTATTACATTACTAACGAATAACAACAGCGCACTTCAATGTCTTTTTCTCTCTCTATCATACATGAAATAGTGAACACAACGTTAGCAAGGTATTCTAATGGTAGACGTTCATTCGTATGACAAAATAGCCTAATTAACAGCGCGTTTAACATGTTAACAGGAGAGAGCCATGTAGAGGTACCTGAAGTGGCGCTTCCGGATATTTGGGTCGTGTAGAATTAAACGGACTGAGGCGAACAGGCTTGATGTTATTAATAAATCGAAATAATTTGGATCGCCAGTCAGCGATACTTAAGAACAAATCGATATTTTCGTTATTATAGAAGATACAACCGACCACGATCATCATGAAAATAATCTAAAAGTAAAGAAAAAAACGGCAATTGATAAAGAAACTCAATTTGCGTCCGAGAGAGAAATTCGTTTGCGTGACAAATGTGTACCGACTAGAGAATGAGAAAGGTGCAAAGTGTACAATACGAAATTCCACGGCTAAATCATTACCCTAGACAGATATTGATGGACAATATGTTACCTATGCCAAATATTCTTCATGGAATAATATTACCTGAATGTAAAAGGGTTCCTTTGTCTCTTGTTTTGATCTAGATTCGCATTTTAAGAGTTGTGTCATCGACACGGTTTTTTGAAGATCCTTCCAGACGAATGGCTCAATGGACACCATGTATCTGAAAATGAACAAAAGTTAGTCATTTTTAAGCCGCATATAAGGGGTTAGACTACTGTAAAAATGACGAACATCCTTTCGTCGCTTGAGGCAACTCAAATTGAGCTCGCGAACAAAACCGGACTTGTCCACACGACGTGACATTTTTTTAATTTTTCGTGTTTTTCGAGCACACCTTCATTAGCTCTCGAAATATTTTTCAGTTTTAAGGCACAAAAAAAATTACAGTTTTAAGGCACAAAAAAAGTTAAATAAGAAAATATACAAAAATAAATGTCGTGTGGACAAGTCCGGTTTTGTTCGCCAGCTCCTCGTATGGTGCAAACATCGGAAATTGACGGTAAACTTATGATTACAACGATAGAACTGCTTGTAAAGCTTTAAGGGGCCAGTCCACTTTGAAAATTCCAAAGAATCGAAAGCAAGACTTGAAGAAATCGACGATGATGAGCATTCAGACGGGATTTTGTACGGTGCAGGAATTGCCGATTGAGTTTAGGTAAGAGTTTTTCATAGTATAAACTTCAAACGCGTTTTTCTCGAAACAACGTTTTCAAAATCTAGCTCCATCGTATCTCTAAAACTAATAAACCGATTCTCTTGAAATTTGAACCACATATTGTAAACATGATTCGCAACAAGATGACCCTCGATGGTTTAAAAATTTTGATTTTTACTCTTTTTTTGCGAAAAACTGCGAAAAAAACGCGTTTTTTTATAACTTTTTTCGTTTTTCATCTGCCATTTTTTTTTATTTTTTTGATAAAACTTTATATCCTAGGGTCATTTTGTAGCTGGTGTCATACTGAATCTAATGGGCTTTGATTTTTTTGTTTCAGACAAGCCATTGCCGAGTTGTGATGGAGCTACCTAGCCCACCTATTTTTGAGGCGTTATGTTAAACTATAGTTTTTGTACTTAAAAATGAATAAAAATGAATAAAAAATTTTTTTACATGTATTTCAAGACTCTTTTTATCAAGCCCAACAACTTTTATATTCATATCTTTTATAAAATCCTCAAAAAAAAATCGCGCAAATAGCCTTTTTTCGTGGCTCCAAAGTGGACTGGCCTCGTAAACGCGTTTTGCTAAAAAAAATATCCTTTTCTAAACGGCATACACGATTTCTCGACATCTAATGAACGAATTGATTTGAAATTTGGAACATTTATTCAGTGTAATAGTAGGTTAGTCTTGACCGACGTTTTTCTTCTTAAGGGGTCTTCTCACTTTAGACGCTAAAAAAGGCTATTTTGGTGAATTTGTTTGATAGGTTTATATTATAGATATTGATATAAAAGTTGTCACACTTAATAAATACACTTTCGAAATACATTTAAAAAAAGTTATTTATTTAAGTGACTATTTATAGACGAAAATGGTAGTTAAAAAAATGTCCTAAAAATATCGGCAAAAATAACAAACTGGCGGATATTTTTCGAAAGAAACAAAAAGAACGTGTTTTTTTCATCGTTTTTGGCAAAAAAGTAAATATCAAAATTTAAACAAATCCTCGATATGCGATATAGCTATAGTTATAAAGAATATGTGCTTAAAATTTCATAAGGATCGGTTGAGTAGTTTCGAAGATTTTATCAACAAGCCGTCGAAAAACGTTGTTTCGAAAAAAACGTGTTTAAAGTTTGTTTCGGTTATACAAAAACATTACATTTAAAAAAAAATGTATTTCGAAAGTCTATTTATTAAGTGTAACAACTATTCTATCAATATATATAATATAAATCTATCAAAGAAAATCACGAAAATAGCGTTTGTTAGCGTCTAAAGTGAGAAGACCCCTTAAACATTTCTCTTTCATCAGTCATCGACATTAATGATGACATTTTACCTCGAAAAAATGAAGACATTCAAAAATTCGTTTTTGATGATTGAAACACAATAACTAAAAAAGCTAGGTGAAGTTTTCGCCAATATTATTTATTTTAAGAAGAAAAAAAACTCATTTTTGTTTTATTCCAGATCAGCCGAATGCCCAAAATCAAATACACCGTTGGGCCGCTCCCGTTGAAAGGTCCTTCACGAAATTGTTTATAACTTCTTAAATTATTAATATTTTTAATGAAGTTCAGAACGCAACTTTGTTAATGTACATACAAATAAATGTTCAAACGATTCCTCAATTATCTTGTTCCTTCAAAATTAATTTTTTTTATAACCCCGATTTTCATGTCTTCAGACTAGCCTTATCTCTGAATGCATTTTGGGGTTCGATTGAGTAGTCTGCGGGCGATTAATAAAAAAATCTGAAATATCAAAATTCAAAAGGCCGACCAAAATACAAATGTTATTTTATCTAAATGCGGATTCGGAGGGGTTGAGGTCACTAATCGAGAATTCAAACTCAAACATTGAAGAGATAACCAAGGCACGTGGCGAACTTTGAATCGCTGGTAGTCAACTGCGACTCTTTTTATTTATCGTACTTCTGTTAGTGAAACGAATTGATTTTTCATTTGTAGTTGTGTCGTGTTTTCTCATGTTTTCACGTTTTGGTCTGCCATACGGTATCCGCCATGCCACATTTTAATACTCCGATTTTAGATTCGATTTCGGCAACCCTCCAAAAAAATCGATACCAAAACAATCAAATCGTAATAGTATACAAATTATTTAAAAAAACGCACATATATGCGTCATGAAGCATGCGTGGCACGGCTTTTCTCGCGCACATATTTATTTTACTAGTGTTTGTAGAATAATAAAAACTATCCTGGTTTTCAGAGTTTCGCGTTTCCATGTGTTCGCCTATTTTCCTTGCAAAAAGAGCTTCACTAAGCACCACCATTTACGAACTTTTAGTATCTTTTCTCATTCAAAGATTTCTCTAGAAGAAAGCCAAAACATCGATCACCCATCGCCTAAATCATTCGAACCTACCACGTTTGTTTTTTTTTTTCATAAAAAAATGGCATAGTCGCACTTTTCGAAGCTTCAAAGTTGGATTGAGACTAGAAACTTAAGAGTTAAAAAAATTGGGACCCCTTAACGGGGTATATCTAGCTACGTGAGTCGAAAAATTGCACTTGCCAAAAATATTTTTATTCGATAGTATCACCTTTTAGCTATATTCCTTGAAAATTGAATAGAAACATTTCTAACATTGAACGAGCTACAGCTTCTAACAGTCGGCAGGGCGGGCGGTGGCAGCACCATACTTCAAACTTTAACCCTCAGGGTACGGATTATAAAAATGTAACGGTTCGTACGAACGTGGGTTAGCCTAACCCGGCAACTTTCATTGACTATATTGGGCTGTAATTCGTCAATTAAAACATTTTTTTTTCAATCGACCCTAAATTGTCTCAGAAATGCGATGGTTTTATCAGATTTGATATTTTGTTATTAAAAAAAAGTTACAGGTGAAAACACGAACAACTTCTTCCAAAATGGCGCTACTTTCAAAATTCGCTCGGGTTAAACGCGTGTTCCACGAAACGCTGTTTCCAAAGTCGGTGGACCTGATATCTCGAGAACCACTTGATAGATAGTTTCCAAATTTGCAGGAGATACGATGAGAAACATTCAAAACTCGTTGACGATCTCACTTTTAAAAAATAGATCTTTGTTTCTTAATAATTACGTAAAAATGAAGACTTTTCCCATATATTTTGTTTACTCGAGCTTCAGTAGGGAACCTTACGCAAAGTTCAGCGCAGATGGCGCCACATAAACATAACGTGACTGTCTTGTACTAAAATTATATGAATGGACATAATGGACAATAATTACAGACATTTGACTATATCAGAATTGAAAAATCGGTTTCTACTCTTTTCCTTCTCTGTTTATCCTTTAAAGTTTCTTTTTTTGCTCCAAACAAACAAGGAAGGTATAATAGCCCCCTTTTTCAATAATTTTAATTGGTTTTTTCCTTAGGTACACGCTTTTCGCGTTTGTTACCTATTCTTTTCCCATCATTAGCCGTTCTTTCCTCTACTGTTTACTCCTTTTTCTCCATCTTTCTCCCTGTTACCCCCTCTTGCGGCCGCAGCCGACTTCCCCCTCTGTATTATATTCATCATGACATTTCTGTCATGGGTATAGGGAAACTGCGGAAAACCTATACCAATACAGCCGGTCATCGAGTTCGCCCCCCAGTCGTGGAACTAGTCTTATTTCGCCGCGAAATGCCGAAGAAAAACACTTCACGACGAAATGTACGCGACTGGGATTCGAACCCGGGACCTCCCGGTCCGCCGGTTTAGTGGCGAGCACGCTAACCACTAGACCATCGCACCGGTTGTCCCGTTTTCAATATTTTCCGGCTCAGTTTCATCCCCGCAAAGAATGGAAATGAGCTAGATAAGTATTATGTAATAAAATAATACTAGAAGGTGCAAAAAAGCAAATATTTCACACAGAATTTTTAGGTTATGATGATTAACTACTCTACAATATACTTTTAGAAGTAAATATCGTCAAAAATATTATGTTTATTCACTGAGCTGTAGCAAATCCTCAATTTCTATAGTCTGCAGATCTGAAATAATCAGAATATAGTGTTGAATGTTTTGTGGTTGTAAAGTGCTTGCGACGTATGGCAATTTCCCATTGCTTGCGATGTTTTTCGTTTTTAGGAAATAAATGAACGCCTTCGTTTTCGCATCCAATTGCACAACACTGATGCATTCTTTACAATTTATTCACGACAAACGGATTATTTAAAGAATATTCAACAGTAGTCGTAGAAACACGGGCAAAACAAAAGAGAATCTCACTAAACGTCATGTTCTGTTTACGTTGTAATACAATGTCTCCTCTAGCGGGAGAAAAGGGTAGTAAGGTTTGTCGCCACGTTGTTAAAAAGAATGATTTTAAAAATCGACGATCGTCAACGACTCGTATTCATTGTTAACTTGAATAACCCGTTTGGTTTTGAGATTTCAGATGGACCGTTTACGCTGGAGGGTGTCCACCGCCAAAAGTCGCGAAAAAAATTTCATCTGCCGGCAGCCATGTTTTTGTTGTTTTTCTGTACTTTTGGTGATTTTTTTCAGGCTCTCAATATTGTGTGAAAAAAATGGATTTATTTTGCACCGACCGTTTCCAAAAAAAAGCCGGAATTTGGCCTTTTTCGGGCCTCTAGGTAGGTTTAGCCCCTTAAGGGGAGATATACACCTATATGGTCGAGGTCGAGGATTTAGAAGCTATGAACATTCCGTCGATCGTAGAAGACCTACACTATGGGCCTGGTATCGATGATTCCATTTAAGTTGACAAATTTCATGATTTATTCATTCCCAAATTTTCAAACGCGTTTTTCTCAAAAACACGTTATTCAAATCGGTACCCAAAATTTTTCGAAAACCAATTAACCGATTGCCTTGAGGTTTTTTGTGGTTTTTCTATACACCATTATCTAGTACTTGTCATAGGATTTTTTTTCCGTTACTTAGTTTTTGTTTTATAGGCAAAATAATAACTAATTTCTGGCCCAAAAATCACTATTTATGTTCAAACGTCCGCCATTTTGTCATAAATCGATATTTTCAAAATCGGCTATGACCAGTACTAGATGATAGTATCTAATTTAATAATCTTTTTGGTTTTTTTTTTCAGATGATTTTTAAAGAAACGCTAGTGAGTACCGTGTACGCAGATTTTTTTACGACGCTCCAAGGATCATACAATATCCTTCTATATTTTTGATATTTTTAAATAAAGAAAATTAAACATATTTTTGAATGTATATACTTTTAGATAATTAAAACCCCAATTCGAAATTTCAAATAGTTTTCCTTGAAAAAAATCACAACAATGATCTTTTTCCGGCTCCTAGGTGTATATCTCCCCTTAAGATATATCGGTAAAACTTGACTTGCTTTAAGGAGGAATACAGGTCTAAAGAACGATCGCTTACCCGTCGATACTGAAGAATAGCCAGTAAATGTTGGTTGGTGTATAAACCGCGTCCAATGGAAGATTGAGACGCTCGTCCGGGGCCACCGTACCAACGCATTCAACTTCGTTGCCACGTTTGGTCATGTAATACACGGACACCGGCTCTGAGAAATGATTGTGAACCTGCGCATAAAGGAGGAGCATTATTTCAATTCACTTATCAGCCTTTTCCAAGCGTCGAATGGGATTTACCTGTAGGACGCTTCTGAGAGTGACGATCGTGCTGCCGTTCTCGACTATAACGTCCGATATAACGCCCCATTCCTCCGATCCCTCTTTCCGGTATTTCAACGAAAAGAACCTTTTGTCCGCGCGCAACACTGGTATTTCCAATTTTTCGCCTATTCCCTTAAACTGAAATACGAGAAATTCGCTGCAATACCGCTCAAGCAAAAGTAGAAGTTCGTGGTAAGCGGGTGTTCTACCATAACGATGAATTTGTTCTGTCCTCTGTCCTTCACCGAAACGACTTTCAATTGATCAAGTATTTGGGTCTCCACTTTGACGACTTTTGGCGCGAGTTCTACCGACGCCCCGGATTCCAACATGACCTCGAAGTACAGCTCGGGATCGTCGGCTGACGGATCGGGTGGAAGTTCCGATCGATTGCCGATTACCTTGTACACGTTTATACATATATTTAAACATTTGATAGTTTTGAATATGTGGCTTCTCGTTCGCCCGCTGGTTTTCTACGAGGGATCATCACAGAGTAAAATTTTCAAAAAAAGGTTTTTTTTTCATTATCCGATAGTGTAGACGGTTATAAACATGCTGTTCAATTTTTTGGTCGAAAATCGTATTTTTCCGGTTGCTAGAGCCTTTCTCAGAAAAAGGGAGTCGACCAGCTGGTCTCAAAGGTCGAATCTCTTTTTCTGTTTTCTCAAAGGAAGAGTTTTCAAGCTATCCGTCTCAAATTTGGACAGAACATTATCCACGCCATCCTTTATCTTGCTATTTTAATGTTCATATTTTTTTAACAAAAAACTCGAAAAAATAGGCTAAATTCGATAACTTTTTTCCAAACCGCTGCCATTTTGTCAATTTTGATTTTTAAAAAACCTCTATAGCAAGATAGCGGCTTTCATACTGATTAAGGGATAACACCACTCTAGAATTTTGAAAAAATCATTTTTTTGCTTAAAAAATACTTTGGGTTCATAAAAACAATATGCAATTGGTCCTGTAGCGAATTTTCTTCTTAAAGGTTCAATTATCGATTTTGCCGCAGCGCCTCGGAGTTCCTTCAGGCGCCTCGTACAAATTTAAACGCGTTTTTCTCGAAACCACTTTTTTTCAAACTAGGAGGGCGGATTACTCGAACACCTTTGCATGGATCGATTTTAAATTTTGATAGTAGCTTCACAATTACATTCTCTGTGGGAGTACGTAGCCGTTTTTTGATTAAATGTAAACTTTTTTTTATAAACAATTTACTGCTTATTTTTTAAGCAAACATCGATTCATTTCTTTCAAAGTGCGCCATTTTTTTTTAATTCGATAAAAAAAATGCCTACGTAGTCCCATAGCTAATACTATTTAGATTATAATTTTTGGTTTTTATTCCAGGTCTTATACTTTACGAGAAAACCGTCCGCCCGTGAAGCTATTTGTAAAAAAAAAACACGTTTTTCAAGATGGGCTCTGTAGCCGCCATTTTGTATGAAAATTGTAATAATTTTTTTGTCTAATACTTTAATACGTGTTAAATAAACCCTCCCAAAAGGAATCCTATTCTTTTTTTTCATACTCTCAAAATAAACTGTCAAAGTGAGGCCTAATTTTCTGCCGCTAGAGTGGTGTCATCCCTTAATGATCTTTATACAAATTTTGTTTTAGATAATATTTACGGCCACAACCGTGTACACCGTGAGGACTCTTTTTTACGAAGACATTCTCATCCGTTAAAAAAAGTTTCAAAAAATAAAAATAACCGTTTAACAAATTATTTTCTCTTCTTAATGAATGCTTTGATTTGACATGAAAAAATCAGACGGATAACCTTTTTTTAAGGATCGAAATAAAAATCGCGAAAATCAGCTATTTTGCGACCCGTCACACTGTGATGATCCCATAATCCCATTTCCGTTATCGTGAGCGTAATTTACCGATGACACTAACTTTGAAATTGCTAAGCTCCAGATCGAGCACCAACGCCAAGCCCGTCTCATTTTTCAGTACGTAAGGAGCGACCTTTTGCGTGGTCGTTTTGTCCGACGACTCCATGGCGCTGGAGAACGCGTTGCCCAATTGCTGTAGCACGTCCAGACACGTCTTGGTTACGGTGATTTCCAAATTATCCTGGTATCGGCAAAAACGTATTGATCGTGAAATTAAGACGAAAAATTCCGATCGATGGGAAAATATATCTTATAGGTCTCGTGTATCATCAGCTCACCGAGGACTCGACGTCGATGGACATTCTGGAAGACTGCTGTATCAGTTCATCCGGTTCACTCTCGCAGCTAGGACTGATCGCGCTAGCCCCCCGAGATTCCGGCGACAAATCGTTGAATTGTATCTGGAAATAGAAATTTGTCTCGGTAACTCAAGAAGGGGGGGGGGGCGTAACGATATTTTTATAGTAGATTGTAATATCGTTGTCGGACACTTGGCAACTTAAGGGGTTAGGCTACTGTGAAATTGACGAACACTCGTTCGTCGCTTGAGACAACTTAAATTGAAGAGGAAGGTCCAAGATACGGTGCAGAAATCGCAGATTGAAGGTAAACTTATGATTACAACGATAGAACTGCTAGTGAGTCTTTAAGGCCTTAGGCCACAGTAACGGGTGTGAAATCATGTGCGAATTTAACAATTTTTTTTCGTATGAAAAAGTGATTCACTCATAAAATTGCTTATCTATTTAGTATGAATATCAAGCTGTAAGAATATTTTTTTTCGATGTACAAAATGGTCGACTACTAATATTTTCTTTTGTTATCTTTTGTTTAGGCGCTGCGCGGCGTGACATTTAGCATCCACAATTTTTTACCTAGAACGGAAAACAAAAATTCTCGTCAATCTACATTAGAATACCTAGAGAAGTACGTACGGAATTTAAAAAATATTGTTTTATTCAAAAGTTGTAGGTATTTGAACTTACGAAATGAATTTTCAGTGAAAAATTTCGTTATAACTGCTCGTAAGCTGCTCATAAAATGAAAAGTTTTCGATTAATCAGAAATTCCGTACGTACTTCTCTGCGAAATGCAATTAGGAACATAACTTTTCAATTTGAAATAAATCGAATGAAAATTGTTGAAGATATTTATCACGCCAATTGGAAAAAGCTGTTTCGAGAAGTTTCGAGTAATCGGCCATTTTGTACATCGAAAAAAAAGAAAAAAATGTTTTCTAATAGCTTAATATTCATACTAAATAGATGTATAATTAACTTTATGAGTGAATCACTTTTTCGGTCAAGTCAACCAATATTGTCTATTTTCGAAAAAGAAACTCGTTTTTGTTTTGTTTTAAATTAACCGGGTGGCCAAAATCAAGTACACCGTTCAGCTCCTCAAGTTTCAAAGTCCTTCATGAGATTGTTTATAACTTCGTCAATTATTAATATTTCTAAATTAAATTTTCTATACAACTTTGTTAATGTACACACACATAAATGTCCAAACGATTTTTCAATCATCTTACTTGCCCTGAAAGTTAATTGTTTTTTTCAATAACCCTGATTTTCGGATCGCCACAGTAGCCTAACTCTTTAAATAGGGTATTTGACTATATTAAAAATATGGTCCATTCTCCAGTCATCCTAAAAGAACATATTGTTTAAAAAGGATTTTCTATCATTTTGTCGAAAAAATATGCATTATTTTCGTTTATTTCCATATTTTAATTAGATAAATTTGAATGTTTGGTCACGTGAACGAAAACGCTCCAGGATTGGTTGTATCTCTAGTGACGTCACATGCCAGTAAAAAGATTGTCATTACGAGTCCTGTGACAAGTAATGGGCGATTTTGTAGTTTATTTCAGTGTATATTCGTGCTTTTTCTGTTCGTTCATAGTAATTTGTAGTGATAGTTACCATATTACCAATTATTCAATACTCGCCTGGTTGAGTAAAAACAGACGGAGATAGAACCAATGCTGCCAAATATCAAACCTAGAAATACTGCGCGAATCGTTGGAATAACTATTTTTTTCATTTTTCTAATTAAGTGTGAACATTCGTTAAACAGTTTACACATGGAAAATTTTAGTTATTACAAATTATTTTTTTTGCCCATGTTAAAAATATAAATTGTACAAGTCTCAAGAATGCTCAGTGGTATGACTATTGTGAAGCGATGGGATTACCTTAAGGGGAGGGTAGGGGTTTGCACTTTTGAAAAATCGATTTTTTTGTCTTTTCTTATAGTTAAACATTTCAACCACTTTTTCAAAGTCCGTGTTCACTGCTATTTGAAAACTGCATGACCGATTTATTTCAAACTTGGTACACACTTTCTACATATAAAATACCTCTCCCCAACGGTTAGTTTGAGATTTTTTTTACATTGAGGGGGTTTTCCACCCCCAAAATGGCGGAATTTTTCGTTAAAAATAGCACTTTTCACTTTACATGACCACCAAAAATTTAGAAATGAAAAAAAAAATATCAAAGACCGTTGGGGGGAGGATTTGATGATACTTTGACTAAATTTTAATGGTACTTGATTTCAGATAATTTCTAGCTGAGATACAGTGAACACCGCAAATCGTGTTTTTCCAAAGGCGTTCTTGGAAAAGCTTTGTCACCGGCTTGTTTGTGGACATTTTCGCGTACAAATTGCACGGAATGTTCTTGAAATGACACTTAACAATGTACAAAAGATTTCAATAAATGTACTTCATCCATATAGATGAAAAAAATTCGCAAAAAAGTGTTTTGTTTTCACGCTGAAACACCTACCCTCCCCTTAAGTTTGCTCAATAGTGTTTATCAAGGATAAACGTGTACCTTTGTTTTTAGCTCCCATGGGCTGGAAACGCGCTCGCCATTAAGAATAGCTTCTACCGGTTCGATCAACGGCTCCCACAGTGCCAATCTGCTGTTGTAGTACGCCATAATCAAAGACATCGTGCACTCCATGGACATCTGTAATCAATGCGACGAAAGTTTCACACATTTGGAGGAAACAGGTCTGAAACTTTTGACGAATTTTACGAAGTCGTAAAGTACGAAATTCGGGGATTGATTTCAGGCTCGTACAGTTTTGGTGCTCCAGTCATTGATGTTGCTCTGGAAGCCCACGTGGAACAGCAGCATCGGCAGTGTTTTGTTGCCGACGCCGGCCTCGAGTGTTAAAAGTATCACGGGCGCGGATACTATAGCCAATTCCGGCTTGTAAAGGACTGCGTCCTCAGTGTTGGCGTAAGAAAAATCTTCTATGGCTTCGACACCGATCTCGGTCTTCAAGAACCAGTACTCGCTCTCCTCGTAAGGCGTTATGAGCCAGAGGCCCTCGTGTGTTGGGTCGCTCTTTACGACTTCATCCTCGTCCGTTTCTTTGCTCGTTACTTTCTGCAGGACCCTGTTCAAAATCTCGATAACGCCTGCACAAACACAAATAGCGTCACGATGCGAGCCAAGAGACCTCGAAAAGCCCTCTACTATTTTTGCTATTATTTTATAATAATTAGGTTATTGAATGATTTTTTTTTCATCGTGAAGATCATGTGCCATTTTTATAACAAAAGTATTTATCATTTTTTTATTTTTTCAACAATAAAAAAAGATATAGCACCTTGCAACTTTGATTTTATTCAGCTAAGCGAAAACGCGCCGAACGCATCCAAAATTACCGAGCGCACTGTGACGTCAAAATGATATAGTCTGTACTGGGTTGTTGAAAACCAAAAGAGATCGACTTATTCTGGAATTGTGCCTTTATTAAAAAAAACAGAATGGCAAAGGGGTTTTCTTTAAGGGGAGATATACACTTAGATGGTCGAGGTCGCGGATTTAGAAGCTATGAACATTCCGTCGACCGTAGAAGACCTACACTATGGGCCTCGTATCGATGATTCCATGTAAGTTGACAAATTTCATGATTTATTCATTCCCAAATTTTCAAACGCGTTTTTCTCAACACCACGTTTTTCAAATCGGTACCCGAAATTTCTCGAAAACCAATGAACCGATTGCCTTGAGGTTTTTTGTGGTTATTCTATACACCATTATCTAGTACTTGTCATAGGATTTTTTTTCCGTTACTCAGTTTTTGTTTTATAGGCAAAATAATAACTAATTTTTGGCTCAAAAATCACTATTTATGTTCAAACGTCCGCCATTTTGTCATAAATCGATATTTTCAAAATCGGCTATGACAAGTACTAGCTCATAGTATCTAGTTTAATAATGTTTTTAGTTTTTTTTTTCAGATGATTTTTGAAGAAACGCCAGTGGCTATCGTATACGCAGATTTTTTTACGACGCTCCAAGGATCATACAATATCCTTGTATATTTTTGATATTTTTAAATAAAGAAAATTAAACATTTTTAATGTATATACTTTTAGATAATTAAAACCCCAATCCGAAATTTCAAATAGTTTTCCTTGAAAAAATCCACAAAAATGACCTTTTTTCCGGCTCCTAGGTGTATATTTCCCCTTAAAAAAAATACTTTCGTTATTAAAACTGCACACGATCGATGAAAATATTGAATTAAAAAAAACATTAAATAACCTAATTGTCTGTTCCTCCCTCACCTGGTGACACTGAGATGTGTACGTCCGTACAACATACGTCAACGTGCAATCCTTTGCCCTCCGGAGTAGAGCCCGCTATGCTTACGCTGCAGGGCCTCAAAACTTGGTATATCCAGTCCGCCCGCTTCACCGGATTGTAGATTCCAGTTAAAATGGACAAGTCCTTAACCGAACCCGTGATCACCTGATGCTCTCCAATCATACGAATTTTCAGTAGAAGCTCCGTCTGAAACAAGAAGAAAGAAAGAACATTTCAAATTATTTTCGTAGAGGCAAATGCAAGTGCTCTATTCAGCAGACTCGACATCTGGAAACTGAATATATACGCGATTGGTTTTGAAAAACGGTTAACAGGCTACATCGACCTAAGTGGGTAAAAAAATTGTTTTAAAAATATTTTTATTCGGTAGTATCACCTTTTAGCTATATTCCTTAAAATTTTATCGAAATATTCCTAAAATTGAACGAGCGAGCTGTAGCAACATCATACTTCAAACTTTGAGGGCGTTTTTCTCGAAATACTGTTTTCAATGTCGGTGGACATGATATCTCGAGAACCACTTGATGGATTGTTTACAAACTTACAGGCGATACGATGAGAAACATTTAAAGGTCGTTGACGATCTCCCTTTTTTAATAGTTACGTAAAAATGACGACATTTTTTATAGATTTTGTGTACTTGAGTTTCAATTCGCGGCCACGTTGGTAAAAAAAAATGATTTTTAAAATCGACGTTTCCCAGTAAAAAAAATCGGATCTTGGCCATGTTTGTCGGGCATCTAGGTAGATGTAGCCCCTTAACGATGTAAAGAAGTCACGATCACAGACAAAAGTAACAGAAATTTGTAATTTTGGATGTGAAGTAAAATCAGTTGTAAGTGGCCTAATATTCGAAACAAGCCTTAAGGCGAGAAATCCCTTTAGAATTTTCGAAAAATCGATTTTTTTACATACATCGAAAGTATGATACCCAAAGAATATACTGACCAAAGGAAATCTCGAAATATTGAATATTTGCCGAGTTATCGCATATAGTCTAGAGCACGGGGACAGCATGCGGTCAGGTAGCGAGTCACATGTTGAAACTTTAAACGCGATTATCTCGACACTACTTTTTCAAAAACTGCTCGTGCTGCAGCTCAAAAAGTTACCAACTGATTTGGATGAAATTTTGGGAGGTTACTCTCAGTAATATTATCGGAAGGATATACCTAAAGTTTGAAAGGTAGCGTGTAAATAAATAATTTTTTTGGGGTCAAATATGTCGAAAAAATGGTCGAAAATTCGAACTTTGAAGTAAAAAGGCTCCCAAATTTTCAATTTTGCACTTTTTCATCATTTTTTAGGTATATCCTTCCCCTTAATATATCAGTAAACGAATAACACTTATTAAATCTTTTTCAGATCAACAGAAAAAGAGTGACAACCGCAGCACTTTTCGATGTCGCAGAAAACGCGTCCGAAGACCCTTAATAACGCCGCCATTATGTTGGTCATCCCAAATTTTTTTTTTTTAACTTGTCTGTTATAATAAACTCATGTCCAAATTTGAAAATGATCTGATTATTTTTTCCCCTCTAAAAAAATTCCCGAAAAATACCTATTTTTCACGCTCCTAAAGGGATTTCTCGCCTTAAACTTCGAATTAAAGGTCTTTTTTTTAATGATTCCTTCACATGTGTTTGTTATCATTTGGCTTTATCAGCGCAAAACTCTTGAGAGTGAAGATGCAGCGTCTCACGTCTGTCACAATATTCGGGGGATTCAACTGTTTGCACTGTACCCATGCAGTTTGGTAAGGATGTATAGGCGAGTCAATCAAGAAAATGAGCAGAATTTAAATACGTAACGTAAGATGAGCAGAATTTAAATACGTAATACGTAACACGTAAATATAACACACAATTATACACCCGATTATGTAGTGAATGATTGGACCAGATTCGAAAAAGCTTTCTTAATAAATAAATTACCTTTACAAAAAAACTACTCATTCTATAGCATTCTTTCATTATGCTCTTGCTCATCATATCGGAGAGTAAAACAACGTCACATAAATACACAAAAAAAGTGTAAAAATTATTCAACAGATTCGTGGATTGACTCTACAGTTGCATCCAGGCATACAGGCAAAGGAAGTAATAAAGCATCAAAATGTTATCACCATGTTAGAATTTCTGTGAAACTCCCATACATCCGTAACTGCGTTTCAAAATAGTCGCTTCATCAACGACTTTTTTCCCACTCCTGTCCGCAGAGTTTAAGGCCTTATGTACGCGAAAAATATTATTCTTTTGAATTATTTTTCTAAATATAATTTCAGCCTGATCTTTTAAGAATATTTTGAGGTTTTCAGAATAAAAATTTTCAACTAAATTTTGAAGTTGCAGCATTTGGAGCGTTCAAACTTTTACGTTCTTCGAAGGAGGCAGCTGACCGCTGCGCGCTATGTCGAATTTTATTGTTTCTCTCTAGCATGCTTCCTAAGGAAGAAGCGGCGCTTTAGAGGCCATGGTAGGCCCCACATAGGGCGCAGGATGCTATTAAGGCAGTCCTCTAGTTTCTCGGGTCGAAAAAATCGATTTTTTTTCTTCATAAATCACATCTACAACATGTGTAGAAAATGTGTGCCAAAGGATTTTTCGATATTCGAAGTGGTTCACAAGTTACGGCCCTGGAACGGAGCAGGTATACGGAGCAGGTATACTTTCAAACGCGTTTTTCTCGAAACACCATTTTTCAAAACGGTGACCACTACTACTGCACCGATCTTGTTCAAATTTATACAGCATCTTTAATATGTTATAAGCCAGCGATTGAACTAGGATTACCATGATTGCTTCGATAGTTTTTTTTTGTACGAGCGAAAAACTTAAGAAAAAATGAGTAAAAAATAGAATGTAATTTTCAAAAATGTATAAAAAAGTCAATTTTTGTAATTTAGAATTCACTCTAGTTCAATCGCTAGTCTTAAATATGAAGATTAAAATGCCGTTTGGTTTTTTGATTTCAGATAAGCAGAACAGCCGCAATCTTGGTCACCGTCAAGCACCTCTTTTACTTGATGTCTTCCTGTCGGCCACTATAACGTTTATTCTATTATATATTTTGACTTCAAAAAATTTGTAAAGCTTATTTAAATGTTAATAAAGATTATGCAAAAACAATGAGATTGATTATTTCGATGCTTTGCCCGTAAAAAATTATTGAAAAAGCCGTAAAAAAACAGCCGAGAAACTAGAGGACCGCGTTAAATAAGGAAATATATTTTATAATCGCCTTCGCGATTCCTATTGCTAACTTCAAAGCTATTTATCCACGAATCGCTTTTTTTTACCTGGTGACAGTCCAAACTCACGAACCGAGGTTCCCATCGGTTTCAATTTTTTACAGCATATTCTATTTATCAATACCTATCGCCTGAACCTCAAGTAAAAAAAAATGATAACCCAACTTTGTCAAAAGGATAATTTATCCGTAGTAAATTGAGTCAAAAGTTTAAGTACTTCCATTTTAATATGCTATTTAAAAAATATTTTTGTTCGTTCACACTGCAGGGACGTCTATTGCGTAATTATAAACGTGTCCTTTTTTGGGCGCTCAGTTCAACGCTGAGAACGTTCACCATCAACGTGTGCGCGATTTCTTAATATTTCCGCAATTGTTTTTCTTTGTTAGGCAGTTAAGGGGTCTTCTCATTTTAGATGCTAAAAAAGAGGCCATTTTCGTGAATTTTTTTGATAGGTTTATATTATAGATATTGATATAAAAGGTGTTACACCTAATAAATACACTTTCGAAATACATTTTAAAAAAAATTATGTATTTATGTACCCCAAACAAACTTCAAACGCGTTTTTCTCGAAACAACGTTTTTCAACGGCTTGTTGGTAACATTTTCGTAAGTACTATACATATATTCTTTACAACTATAACTATAGCATAAATCAAGAATTTTTTTATTTTTGATATTTACTATTTTTTTCCCAAAAACGGTGAAAAAACACGTTTTCATTGCTCTTTTTCGAAAAATGTCCGCCATTTTGTTATTTTTGCATATATCAAAAATCGTATGATATGCGCTATAGCCATTAACATACTGAATCAAAAACCGTTTGATTTTTTTGTTTCGGATGATCCATCTCCGAGATTTCATCAACAACGCAGAGCTATAATTTTTTTAAGAACATTTTTTTAACTACCGTTTTCGTCTATAAATAGTGACTTAAATAAATCAATTTTTTAAAATGTATTTCGAAATTGTATTTATTAAGTATAAAAACTTTTATATCAATATCTATAATATAAACCTATCAGAAAAATTCATGAAAATAGCTTTTTTCAGCGTGTAAAGTGAGAAGACTCCTTAAGGGATTGAATAAATATTGTATAAAAAAAATTAGCAATATATGCGTCCTTTTTTTCACGGCTTCTGTAAATGTACGTGCGAAAAGCGACGAAATCGCGTATATAAGGCCTTAATGTAAAAGCAAATCGTCTCTCCGTCGACAGTTTTCCAGCCTACTTTGGCAACGAGCGTGACACAATTGTTGCACGCGCAATCAACCGAATTACCGAAGATCCTCAATTTTATCATGCAAACATATAGTGACGAACATTCAGAACGATGCAGTTGGAGTTGATATCATCCATGTCCTCCAGCAGGATAATGTCTGGCTTCTCAATGTGCAAATTCACGGTGAACATGCTCAACGCGTTGGCGGCCGTCTGCGTTGCTGCTCTCTTGCTGCGAGCTCCCGACTCGACGTTTCCCTTTTGCGAATGCTGCGTCGAATTTTGGGTCGGGCTTGGCGGCGAGACGTTGAAAAATTCCTTTATTTTCAACAAGTAATCGAGGGACACGATTATGCTGAACGAAAAGATACGCAGGTCGACTGCAACAGTGCCAATTCGTAGGAGAATGAAACTCTTCTGTCGCAGAATAGTAGAGTGTTCGATGGAGCTGAATACACGGATTAAATACATCATCACAGTGTAACATTTTCAAAAAATCGATTTTTTGCATCATCCGATAGAATAGACGGTTATAAAGATGCTGTTCAATTTTTGGGGCGAAATGCGAATTATTCTGGTTGCTACAGTCTTTCTCAGAAAAAGGATTTTTCGAAATATCGTTTTTCAAAACAGTGTACACTCTCATAAGAAGAGTTTTCAAGCTATCTGTCTCAAATTTTGACACAACATTCTTCACGCTATTTTTTGTCTTGCTATGGAAGCTTTTTTTATTCTTCGTATTTTTCGTAAGGTAATTCTATCGCTTCACACTAGTCATAGGGGCCGTCCATAAATTACGTAATGAAATTGAGGGGGGGGGGGGGGTTCGGCCAGGCATGACGGTCTACGTACGTGGGGGGGGGTCAAGGTTTGCGTTACGTCACGATTTTAAAACTGCCAGAAAAAGCAAAATTTCTGCATGTTCAAGATTTTAATTTAAACCTCGAGTGCAATTTTACCGTGGACAGCTCACGGCTTTCTATACGCAATGTCAATTAAGGGGGAAAATCACTGTGCAAGAACTTGCACAGTAGCTTTCCCACATCCCCCAAGCAAAATTTGAAGGACATTTTTTTAAAATAATTCTTGAAAGTACATGTATTGAAAAATATGTTGGCAACATTTTTATTCACAAGTCCTAAAATTGACGGAGATATAGTCACTGTAGTGAGAACAGGTAGTGCGACCGGTTAGTGGCCTCAGTCCCTACAGGTGTGGCATCATTTAGAATAGATAAAGTACAGGCTCTTATTATTTTGTGAACTATCATGAAAATGAAGAACCGTCATATCGCCCGCGACTAGATACTTCAATTTAAGTATCAATATCCTAGAAAAAATCGTAACTTTATATCTAGAAACACGGAACGAAAACGTTGAACGGGTTTTTCTCGAAACTAGTTTTTTCGACCTTGTCCGAGAAAATACTTAAAAACTTATCAACCGATTTTCAATTTTTTTAAAAACATTTTCGCAATCGCAGTGACTAAGGCTGTACGTATCTGCGTTTTTAACATTTGATAATTATTATTTTTAAAGACTGCTTGAATAGAGAAAAGGGCCTTGAAAATAGAAAAAAATGTTCAAACTGTCGGCATTATGTAAAAAAAAAACAAAATAAAATAACGGCTACGCATAACGATAGCTACAGTTGTATAGATATCGATAAATTGTTGACTTTCAATTTACAGATAACCTTTCATAAAGATATCGATGGGACAATGAAGAGACATTTTTTTTCGTCAAATCAAGGCATATATCTCGGTTAATTTTCAAGATTTTGTCATAAAAATTGGTATAAAACTAGATGAATATATACTTCACAAAATGAGTATCAACCCGATCCTTTCGTAATTAGTTATGTCTATGAAAAAAATCGCAATTATTGACGACAAAGCACCCGTTACGTAACGGAATAGGGGGGGGGGCAAGGGTCTGGCCAAGCGTTACGGTCCCGTTACGTGGGGGAAGGGGGGGGGGCTAAAACATTGGGAAATTTTGCGTTGCGTAATTTATAGACGGCCCCATACCACTGGTCATACTTGAGACTTGTACAATTTATATTTTTAACATATGCAAAAAAATTAATTTGTAATAACTAAAGTTTTCCATGTGTAAACTGTTTAATAAATGTTCACATTTAACTCTAAGGGCCACGCCTATTTCTGAATGGCTCAAAATCATTTCCTCTGGTAGTATAGCTAAAAAAGGGTTAAATATGAATGTCCAATCATAATTTTGTTGATAAGGGCCTGGGAAGTATTTTTGGACTGTAGCAAATTTGCTACTAACATTTTCATCCGCTCGGTTCGAACTATTATTCTAATTTAATAAAAAATCTTCAATGCCCAGTTCCTCCAGTCAAGCTTCCTTTACACAATTCTATCAAAAAATATTTCACGAATGTCCATTTACTTACTTTTTTGAACAAAAAACGGGCAGCAGATCGAATGCTGGGGCAAGTGTCGTAAATTTTCACGACAACATTCTTGCCATATTAACATAATTCATATGTTTACGTTTAAATTTCAAGCTATCGCGGCATTTGTAGCTGCATCTAGTATAGATTGATGGAACTGTGAAGTAGCTTGTCCGCTATAGCGTCCTTGCGCTTTTACCGACGGGGTCAAAGTGAATGTAGCAAATTTGCTACGATGGCAGCTAAAGGGTTAATTGGAAAAATTAAAAAATTGTTATTCCAACGATTCGCGCAGTATTTCTAGGTTTGATATTTGGCAACATTGGTTCTATCTCCGTCTCTTTTTACTCAACCAGGAGAGTTTAACCTCCATGCTTTTCAACGTCGATCTGTCAAAACAATGCCAGATGCGGGAAATATAAAGCATTGTATTCGGGCCACGACTGGTAAAAAGCGTGGAAAATTTGTGTCGGCGAAATATGTCGGTTAAAAATGAAATATGTATGGAAATTCGAATGAGTGAGATGAGGTTAGGAGTACAGTCGGCTGTTGCCTTGCTGTCACGTCTCTTTATCGTAGCAAGTGGTAATAAATCCAATACCGGAAGTTTAAATTCAACTTGATATTACATAAAAATTAGGTCAATAAACGTCATTTTTTCTGAGAGCGTTGGATTACTACAAGTGTTAAGTTTGTAAATCTGATAATCTTTAAGAATCTGACGGATCCCCACTATTATATACACTTTTGTAGCGACCGGAAATTGGGTTCTTGTATGTCGTCTCGTAGTTCCTTCACAAAAATATGCAATTTTAATATTTGTTTTCTCTGTAATTAGGTCTATAACCGAACCTGACATTTTACAGAGACGATTATTAAAATATTTAGTGAGGCTTAAAAAAAAAATGAAAATCCTATGGCTCGAAGCCTGGCAATAGGATTACCTTAACGGAAAACTGTCGAAAAAATAGGCTAAATCCGATACTTTTTTTTCAAACCGCCACCATTTTGTCAATTTTGATTTAAATTAACCTCCACAGCAAGAGGAGGCTTTCATACTGGTTAATAATCTCTTTACAAATTTTTTTCTGATAATATTTACGGCCACAACTGTGTATACCGTGAGGACTCTTTTTTCGAAGAAATTTTCAACCGTTAAGGCGAAGTAGAAGATCTACCACGTGACATATGAGTGCGAGAGAGATAGCTGAAATTTTCGAACAGAGATTTCT
The DNA here is from genome assembly GCA_944452715.1 of Ophion slaviceki. Lineage (NCBI taxonomy): Eukaryota > Metazoa > Arthropoda > Insecta > Hymenoptera > Ichneumonidae > Ophion > Ophion slaviceki. The sequence continues at coordinate 33,766,029 of OX101786.1, read as the reverse complement.
CAGAGATGAATAATATTTAGAGCAAAAAGAAATCACCAAGCTCTGCGTCAGGGAATTCTCCAGAGCGTAATGCTTTGTTTTTCCTAAAAAAAATTACCATCTATGAGAAAATTGGGTTGGAAAAATGTGAGGTTATGTTGACCTTGTACACGCCCTTAAAAAAGTGAGAAAAATAAATAAAAATAAACGTTTAAAAATTTATTTTCTGTTCTTAATGAGTGCTTTGATATGACATAAAACAATCAGACTTATTAGCGTATTTGAACCATAAAAAAAAATCGCGAAAATACGCTATTTTTCGACCCGTTACACTGTGATGACCGGTTTAAAAAAATCGAACTGATGAAAATAATCGATCGTGTCGGGCTTACCGAACATGTCGTTGGCTCCTTTTCGAAGCGTCATGTCCAGCATGCTCCTCATCGGTTTTGCTTCTTCTTCAGCTCTGCTCGTAACATCAACGGTAGGCATTGACGTCGTTCTCTCCATGATTCGGACAAGCGAACCTTGACGACTGTGCCGAGTATCGTCCAACGTACAGTTCATCAGGAGTATCGACGTTGCCAGCAATCCGTCCTCAAAAATTCTCCCCTTCACGGCGAAATGCGTTAGGCCAAACTTGGCTAAACCGTTCTCTGGTAGATGCAGCGGAGAACTCTTTGTGCTCAACTAATGAAAATACAGAAAATACAGGTGTGCGAACTACAGCGTAAATATTTCATCGAGACGAAGCGCCAGCTTGAGAGTACTAGACCATTTAAAAAAATCGATTTTCGTCATGACTTTATTTTATAGCATGCCGTTCAAAATCCAAGTCGAAATAGGGTATTCGACTATATTAAAAATATGGTTCATTCTCTTGTCATCCTAAAAGAATTCTGTTTAAAAAGTATTTTCCATAATTTTATCGAAAAAATATGCATTATTTTCGTTTATTTCATTTTTTAAATTAGATCAATTCGAACGTTGGGTCACGTGAACGAAAACGCTCCAGGATTGGTTGGAATGCTAGTGACGTCACATGCCAGCAAACATATTGTCATTACGAGTCCTGTGACGAGTAATGAGCGATTTTCTAGTTTATTTCAGTGTAATTCCGTGCTTTTTCTGTTCATTCATAGTTATTTCTAGTGATAGTTACCATATTATCAACTTTTAAATAAGAATGGAGAGGAAGGTTTGCTGTGCGACAACTCAGCGGCGATATACGTCCTTTACCTTGTTCACTGGCATATGACGTCACAGGCATCACGTGACTACGTGTCTGTCAACGGGAGCATTTTGGCCGTCTGGGTAAATATCCAAACTTTATTGCCGATTTATATCGTAAATACTGACATTTACGAAGACAACAAGATATTGTGAGCGTAATATAAAATAATTAACCATTCAAGATTATTTCCGTACAACAGTCGAATACCCGATTCCAAGTAATTTAGATTTTACGGACACGAAGGCCAAAGTGCATATTACCGACGGGAAATCACGGAAAAAATAACTTAAAATCGGGTTTTCTCGGCCGTTTCGGTGGGAGGGAGGGCAGTTCTACGATATCCGTGACGCCGCCATTTAATGATGGATTCTTGTGTATCTCGGCGAGACAAATCGAAAGTGAAGACTACAATTTTTTGATATCGATATTAGTTTTCGACATATCGAGTTTTTTAATAACTTTTTTTTTGATAGTATAGTAAATCTAGCGAATTACACACACACACACACACACACACACACGCACACACGCACACACACACACGCACACACACACACACACACACGCACGCACGCACGCACGCACGCACGCACACACACACACACACACACATTCATTCATCGAAACATATGGGTCATTCCATGTCAAATCGACAAATTTTTTACCTGACCCCCTTTGATTTCGCTGAAAATTTTCTATCTTTTTCTACCCCCCGAAAGTTATTTTTCAGAATTTTTTCAAATTTTTTTTCCCGACTCAAAAAAAGTTATGAATTTTTGAAAAAAACCGCTCTTTTATTTTTAAATTGCCAGAACTTTTTCAAAAATTGACCGTTTGGGAACTTTTTTTTTTCAAAATTTTTGTTTTTAAATGTAGTTTTCGAAAAAAAATATGAAAAAATTTTCAGAATCCCAGATATATGAAATATTTTAGTTTTTTTGAAAAAACCGTAATTTTCTCAAAGTCCGACCGTTTTTTTTTTTTTTTTGCTCTAAAAATACTTCAACTAATTCTGCAATGATCCCCGTTAATCAAAAGATGTGACGACAATCGCTTCTAATTTTTTTTCTTGATTATAAAAAAATTTTTGTTGAATTTTTGCTGATTTTATATAACTTTGTTATGAAATTTTTTTTATTTCCTCGTGAAACCTCAAAAGTTAAAAAATAAAATTTTATTGGAGAATTTCAAGTGATTATCGTCCAAGAAATTGTTATTTAAAAAAAAAAAATAATTTTTTTCTCTCATTGACGTTATTTTTTTACTCTTATGGACGTTTTTTTTTTGGTACTGAAATATGACAACTTAACGTCATTTTAGTACTGAAACATGACAAAATAACGTCAATGAGAGAAAAAAAATTTTTTTTTTTTTTAAATAACAATTTTTTGGACGATAATCACTTGAAATTCTCCAATAAAATTTTATTTTTCAACTTTTGAGGTTTCACGAGGAAATAAAAAAAATTTCATAACAAAGTTATATAAAATCAGCAAAAATTCAACAAAATTTTTTTTATAATCAAGAAAAAAAATTAGAAGCGATTGTCGTCACATCTTTTGATTAACGGGGATCATTGCAGAATTAGTTGAAGTATTTTTAGAGCAAAAAAAAAAAAAAAAACGGTCGGACTTTGAGAAAATTACGGTTTTTTCAAAAAAACTAAAATATTTCATATATCTGGGATTCTGAAAATTTTTTCATATTTTTTTTCGAAAACTACATTTAAAAACAAAAATTTTGAAAAAAAAAAGTTCCCAAACGGTCAATTTTTGAAAAAGTTCTGGCAATTTAAAAATAAAAGAGCGGTTTTTTTCAAAAATTCATAACTTTTTTTGAGTCGGGAAAAAAAATTTGAAAAAATTCTGAAAAATAACTTTCGGGGGGTAGAAAAAGATAGAAAATTTTCAGCGAAATCAAAGGGGGTCAGGTAAAAAATTTGTCGATTTGACATGGAATGACCCATATATATCTCAGCCACATATATCCCAGATATTCATTCCTTTCAACACTATTTTTTTATCTTACACCCGTATTCTTAGTCGTTCTTTAAGGGGAGGGTAGGGGTTTAGACTTTTGGAAAATCGATGTTTTTTGTCTTTTCTTATAGTTAAACATTTCAAGAATATAATCACAAAATTTCAAGTCAATCAGAGCAAAACTCTCGAAGTTATTGACTATTTAGTCCCGCTTCTCTAACACCGCACCTCCGACTTCTCTAAACTTCAAACACGTTTTTCTCGAAACCACTTTTTCAAAGACCATGTTCACTGCCATTTGAAAACTACATGACCGATTTATTTCAAACTTGGTACACACTTTCTACATATAAAATACCTCCCCCCAACGGTTAGTTTGAGATTTTTTTTACATTGAGGGGGTTTTCCACCCCCAAAATGGCGGAATTTTTCGTGAAAAATAGCACTTTTCACTTTATATGACCACCAAAAATGTAGAGATGAAAAAAAAATTATCAAAGACCGTTGGGGGGAGGATTTGATGATACTTTGACTGAATTTTAATGGTACTTGATTTCAGATAATTTCTAGCTGAGATACAGTGAACACCGCAAATCGTGTTTTTCCAAAGGCGTTCTTGAAAAAGCTTTATCATCGGCTTGTTTGTGGATATTTTCGCGTAAAAATTTCACGGAATATTCTTGAAATGACACTTGACAATGTACAAAAGGTTTCAATAAATTTACTCTATCCATATAGATGAAAAAAATTTGCAAAAAAGTGTTTTTTTTTCACGCTCAAACCCCTACCCTCCCCTTAAGAAATAAGGCCTCCTTGTTTTTTGTTCTGAAGAAAGAATAAGGAATGAGGATTCCTCAAGGTACATCTATGAATACGGGTGTTAGCTTGTCTTTGCTCTGTCTTCAAAATTACCAATTTTGATCCTCCAGTGAACAAATTGATTCCGAGGCTATCCATAATAAACTCGAATTTAATTGCAGTGTGTATCTGCTTTTGATGTTGAACGTCGCCTTCTTCCGGTTCTTTCATTACTTCCACCTCGAATTTACCTGCAATATCACTGTGTATTAGTATTCTTCGTCCGGATTGTCAATTCCTGCGTACACGCTTTCTTCGTCGAGAATAACTAGTGCGTGTGAAACTAACTTGCTGACTTTGGAGCATCCTCGGCTGTGGTTTTTTTGTCTGCTCGAACCACGGATTGCAACTGGCTGGGCTCTTCGATCGTTTCGCCCAAATTCTCTTCCAAAACTTTGAGGATCGTCGCGTAATCCTCTTGACTGATCAACAGTTCGATTCTCTTTAGCCTACCCGACATTTCGATATCGGGAATGGACTTGAACCAGGCAGCCGACAGATTTCGCTTCATCAGCAACGCGAAACTCACCGGTTGCAGTAACAACACTTCGTTCTTCGATTCGAAATCATCCTTATTCAATAGAACCCTAGAACGAGGAAAAAGCTCGATGCATCACGAGAAATCCTGTCAATTGTTGGAAATTCATCCTAGCAATTATAAATCGGCGGGAATTGTTTCTAGATTTAAAGTGGTATATAAATTATAAACGAAGATTGAAGAGTTGGAAAACACTTTTCGCAATTTTTTCATTTGAAGCAGATACATAATAACAAAATTTCGTAATTATTTAAAATTCTAATCTGGTCAATTTCTTTTTTAACGAACTTTTTTCTTCACAATATTTCATTTTAACCCACACAGGTCGCAAATTCCAGTATTTTTTTGACGATTGCTATTTATTTTTAAAAAACTGTAAGTTTACGTAAAAAAATTTTTTTTTGGGAGGTAAATTAGCGGTAAGCTCTGGCCCTATCAAGCCCCTCAAAGAAAAAACCCGTATTGCCATTTTCTGAAAAAAAAAATGACACGCGAGTTTGAGTAGAAAATTTTTTAGGTAGTCCGGAAGAAAAACCGTCAGTCAAACTGACAATTTTAACGATTTTCATTTTTTTCTCTCGAATGTTTAAAATCCATAGAATTTAAACTCATAAAAAAGTATTTTTATTTTGGTACCCATTAGAATGAAAATTTATGATTATTTTCATAAATACTTACAATTAATATTGGTTATTGAGCACTCGGTTGATCATTATCGACTTTACTAGTGAGTTCATGTTTTAAGCAGTTGGCAACGCTACATAACCTTACTTTAGAAGAATTCAAACATCGCCTCTCAACGACTCGACAAATGTCAAAACATGGCACAATTCAGAGTTGGGCGTAATTCCATTTATAAATACGAATACGAATTTATTCACATCGTGATTTTCATGTGAATATAAATACAAATGTATTCATACTTCACTTATTTGTATTCACATGCATGAATACAAATACAATTGTATTCACAAATATTCGGAACAAATAAATTTACATAAAAATTGTGAATATTCACAAAAAATGTGAATATTTACAAAAAATCCTGTGAATTAAAAAAAAAATCACATAAAAATCTGTGAATGCAAATGTATTTACAAAAAATTGTAAATAGGAAAAAAATCACAAACTAAGTTGTGAATTTTTTCGTATTCAAGACAAATTAAAATCAAATTCACAATGATTAGATTGAAGTTTACACCAAAAGTGATTTCTTACTCGTTGAGTTCAACACAATGTTTTCTCTCAAAATACGTAAGGACTCACTTGTGGTGTAAATTTTAATATAATTGTCGTGAATTCGATTTTAATTTTCTTCAACTTGAGGAAATTCACAACTCATTTTGTGAATGTTTTCGTATTTACAATTTTTTGTAAATACATTCACAGATTGCATTGTAAATGCATTCACAGATTTCGATGTGAATTTTTTTGAATTCACAGGATTTTTTGTTAATATTCACATTTTTTGTGAATATTCACAATTTTTTCTGTGAATTTATTTGTATGCTCAGAATATATGTGAATACAATTGTATTTGTATGCATGCATGTGAATACAAATAAGTGAAGTATGAATAAATTTGTATTTATATTCACATGAAAATCACGATGTGAATAAATTCGTATTCGTATTATTTTAAATACAATTAAAAAAAATTAAGATCTCCAATCAATATATTTTTATTCATTTTTTATCCTTCGTTTTATTATTACTTTTATTCTATTCTTATTGTATTTAGCATGATCTGCAGCGTAGGCATTCGGCGACATTCATATCGCATTCTGCGTGAATTGCCGCCTAAGAATTTCCCCTAGCAATCACAACTGACGCTCCGATCACCGTTTAGAGAGAGACAGATGCCGCATAGCAAAATTTAATAAATTATTGTGAAAAAATTATACGGTGGATCAGCTACAATGTTTGCAGGTGACTTCCGTATTAATCGAAGATTCGAATAAGAAGTTTTCTTTGTTGGGTCAAACGACTAAATTTTACGTAACGTTATCATTTCCGGTAAATTTTTCGGAGGTTATGTTTGAGTGCGTGTATTTTAGGCCAACATTCAACGTTCATATCTTGGAAATGGTACGGTGGAGAGGCTTAACATTTTTTATTTGAACGTGGTTAATGACATACTATCTCTTTCTCACAAAAAATAGGAGGTTCAACGTTAGTCGATTTTTTAATTGCTTCTTCCGAACCACCTCAAATAAAAAACAATCATGTTCACAGTCACCTGAGTGAAAAAGATCGTAGGTATTTGAGAAAAAGGCTACAGGAGCGGTTTTTTAAATCTCACAACCAGTACCGCAAACATCCGTTATGCCTATTTTTACCGAAATCTGTAACATTTCGTCCCAGCGGTAGCAGCACCATACTTTAAACGCGTTTTTTCTCGTAACACTGTTTTCAAAGTCGGTGGACATGATATCTCGACAACCACTTGATGGATTGTTTCCAAATTTACACGAAATACAATGAGAAACATTTAAAGGTTGTTGACGATCTCACTTTTTCTCACATCGATCTTCATTTTTTAATAGTTACGTAAAAATGACGACTTTTTTCATAGATTTTGTATGCTCGAGTTTCAATTCGTCGCCACGTTGTAAAAAAAAAAATTCTAAACATCGACAATCGACAAAGACTCGTATTTGTTGCCAACTTGAAGAACCCGTTTGGTTTTTGGATATCAGATGGACCGTTTAAGTTGGAAAGTGTCCACCGCCAGACGTCGCCAAAAAATGTCATCATCTGCCGGCGGCCATATTTTTCGTCGTTTTTGTGTATTTTTCGTCATTTTTTTAAGGCTCTCAATATATGTACATTTGTGTTTAAAAAAATGCGTTTCTTTTTCACCAACCGTTTCCCAGAAAAAAATCCCGAATTTGGCCATTTTTTCGGACCTCTAGGGAGCCCCTTAAGGGGAGATATACACCTAGATGGTCGAGGTTGAGGATTTAGAAGCTATGAACATTCCGTCGACCGTAGAAGACCTACACTATGGGCCTGGTATCGATGATTCCATGTAAGTTAACAAATTTCATGATTTATTCATTCCCAAATTTTCAAACGCGTTTTTCTCAAAACCACGTTTTTCAAATCGGTGCCCAAAATTTTTCGAAAACCAATGAACCGATTGCCTTGCGGTTTTTTGTGGTTATTCTATACACCATTATCTAGTACTTGCTCTAGGGATTTTTTTTCCGTTACGTAGTTTTTGTTTTATAGGCAAAATAATAACTAATGTTTGGCCCAAAAATCACTATTTATGTTCAAACGTCCGCCATTTTGTCATAAATCGATATTTTCAAAATCGGCTATGACAAGTACTAGATTATAGTATCTAATTTAATAATCTTTTTGGTTTTTTTTCAGATGATTTTTTGAAGAAACGCCAGTGGGTACCGTATACGCAGACTTTTTTACGACGCTCCAAGGATCATACAATATCCTTGTATATTTTTCATATTTTTAAATAAAAAAAATTTAACATATTTTTGAATGTATATACTTTTAGATAATTAAAACCCCATTCCGAAATTTCAAATAGTTTTTCTTGAAAAAAATCACAAAAATGACCCTTTATCCGGCTCCTAGGTGTATATTTCCGCTTAAGGACGTACGGTGATTGGAGCGAGTTCAAGATAAAAGCCCGATTTTTTTTATAGCATTGTCAAGACTTTCGTCCATGCGTATGCGGAGTTCCCACGAGATTTACGTACACTTTCCGAGTTATTAATTGTTAAAGTTGGTGAATTAGTCACACGGAGACGACAAAATGTGCCTGTCCTCTCATATATCGATTTTTTTGTGCTACTTGGAGCCAAGAAACACGTGAAAATAACTGATGGTTGCGTTCGCTAAATCTTTGTGATCGATCAGGCACCTTGAATTGGAAAGCTCACCGCAGAAATAAGCAATAAATTTAGAAATAAAGTCGCAAAAACCGAAGTTTTCGGAGTGCGAGACTTCTCATGACGTAACAGCAGAGATCTTGCACGACGTGTGGCAACGCTGGATACCCGCGCAAATTTGATTCGTCTATCGGATATTTTCAACGCGAATTAAAAATATGATTGTGCGAAGCCGTACATTTTTTAATGGATTATAAAGGGCCTTTCATCGATATTTACTTGAAGTTCTTTTACGTACAGCAAAGGCATCTCAATTTTTCTGGCGACATGTACCTATACAACGCATCTACATATAAATTCAGAATGGGAGAACCGTCATATAAAATAAACGTTCCTTTTTATACCTGCAAATATTGTGAAAATTGGGAAAGGGAAAAATAACATAACAATCGATGAAATATGTTTTGACTTTGGACAGATTGGACATTGGACATTGAGGTTAACTTCAACGCGACGTTTTTTGTTTGCAATCGCAATATTATCTTTTTATTTTTAATTCTTGTCCGTCGGAATCTACATTTGTCTCTAAACTGGACTTCAGGTACAATCCCGTTACTCTTTTGATAAACTTCCACAGTATTTTCATTCTCCATGTTAACCGGCTACAAAAAATAATAAGCCGGGCGCGTGGAACCGATGACAACCACCGAAAATGCGACGATGCTAAACGTCAACGATATGGCGTACTACTGAAGTCGAGTAGTAGATTATTAAAGTTGTTTCCATATTATAAAAATAATAGGAAACTCGAAATTCAATACTTAAAAAATATTTCTCGAAAATAGGCCATATACATATATCTAAAACGTGGCGGTATCGCGGCGTGAAATAGACTCTAAGTTTACTAGCATGGTCATCACCGTACCTCCTTAAGGGAAAAAATGTGTACTATGTTTGACTCACCGCGATAGCTTCAAATCTTGCAGCTCTATCTTCATTTCGTCGACGATCGGAGCGTCGTCCGCTCCGTCGGTAACCTCCAACTTCTTAAAGCTGTTACATATTGTAAGGTTGCCCATGTCCAGCATAAGACAATGTTCGCTCTTGGAGTTCATCGGTACGTATATGACCGGCGCCTGAAAGAAGTGCAAATGGATTGAAAGAGCGAACCACTATGAGAACTGTAAAAATATCGTCGGGTACATGTGAGAGTCGGAGAAAGGAATTTTTGAGTTCTCATTAGAAAAATAGGAATCCAATTCAACAGTGAAATTTTAAGTTAAAATAAGCATGTAGTGCGTAGGCTGTATTCTTCAATAACAATTTGATTCCAACTGAGACTTCTTTTTGGTCCTAGCAGATACAAAATTACTTTCAATTAACTGCTGAGAATAGTTTCTGCGAAAGGAATTCTTTGGTCGGGTATCAACTCGACAATGCTCGAAGATACGGTCTTGGGAAAATGTATTTTCTTCCGGACTAGTCCTTGATCGAAACTCACTTTAAGTTTTACAGCCAATTCAATGCGGGTTGCCCTTTCTTGAACATCTTTGATATTTGTTTTCGCTGCTTCGGCAGCCGCCGCTGATGCTTCCTTAATGGCGAGTTGGGCAGCTTGGAAATTGTTGAGGAAATTCTGAAAACGCGGCACGATGAGTTTTAACGTGAACTAACGAGGTGGATCGGTAATCCAAAATGAAGTTGCGTTCGTGGGAATCGTACCATTACACCCGTGACGAACGCATTGAGGAACACGACTCTGTGGCAACCCATTACAACTTTGATGGACATGTTATTTTTGTCGACGTCCGTTGGTTCGAGGTTGTACATTACGGCTTGAATCTGCAGAGACTCGGATCCTTCCACCGAAACAATCTAAAAAAAAATACGATAAATACTTTCCTCACACCTAGATCGGGGCAATGTCGGAAAAATCTAACGGAAATTTCCTCTTTTCGCAACCCTTAAGGGGTTTTCTCACTTAAGACGCTAAAAAAAGGCCATTTTCATGCATTTTTTTGATAGGTTTACATTATCAAGATTGATATAAAAATTGTTACACTTAATAAATACACTTTCGAAATACATTTAAAAAATGTTATGTATTTATGTAACCCAAACAAACTTTAAACGCGTTTTTCTCGAAACGTTTTTCGACGGCTTGTTGATAAAATATTCTAAACTACTGAGCCGATCCTTATGAAATTTTAACCACATATTCTTTACAACTACAGCTATAGCGCATATCAGGGATTTTTTTAAATTTTGATATTTACTAATTTTTTTTGCCAAAAACGGTTAAAAGTTTTTTTTAATGTACGCCATTTTGTTATTTTTGCATATATCAAAAACCGTATGATTTGCGCTATAGCCATTAACATACTGGATCTAAAACCGTTTGATTTTTTTTGTTTCGGATGATCTATCTCCGATATTTCATCAACAGTTTTTATCTACCATTTTCGTCTATAAATAGTGACTTAAATAAATAACTTTTTTTAAAAATGTATTCCGAAAGTGTATTTATTAAGTGTAACAACTTTTATATCAATATCTTTAATATAAACCTATCAAAAAAATTCATGAGAATAACCTTTTTTAGCATCTAAAGTGAGAAGACCCCTTAAACCTTCGACGCCGGAAGCGAAATTTGGATAAATCTTGTGAACATGTATCGAGTAAAATTTAATATGAAAATAGGCATCGAGTTAGCAAAGTTTCGAAATTTCTTTTCCTAAAAGGAAGAAAGAACTTTCGCGAATTTGAAGTTCGATGATAATAACTATGGCACTCAATCGTGCGATTTCACACAACGATATACGGATCTTGAGATCATACGGAAGCAATTGCGCAGTGGCTTTAAATTGCTGCAATTTAAGGGGGGAAATACGTTTAGGTTCAGAAAAAATTTGCTGATTTCCATGATTTTTTTCAAAAGGAAGCATTTTTGAGAATTAGAGCATGTTTCATTGCTACTTTTGGCTGTTGAAAATGGCGGAGGTATAGCACGGTCTTCTAAACTGCATTTTCAAAACTGGCGTGACGTATAGCTAAAAACCTAATCGACCAATTCCGATGAAATTTCGTATAAATTTTTCTAACTTAATTGTCTGAAATATGACCCGAAATGTTTTTGAAATTTTTTTTTAAGTATTTTTTTATTGCAAAATGTAGCCATTTTTATTTCGAAAAATTCAATCTTTTTGGTCCAAAGTGTACCGTTTCATCGATTTTCAACATTTCTCACTTTTTCTTGATTCGTATTCTGCGTATGAGTGTTAATGAGAGAAAAATCTTCGATGGTTTTTTTTTTCAGATTAATGCCCCCGACGGTACGTGTCACGCCGTCTGACAACATCCGCCGCAACCCATTTAGAAGACCGTGCGACACCTCCGCCATTTTTAAAAGATTAATAAAAAAAATATTACGTAACAGGCAAAAGTAGTATTATAACCATTCGTCTGTACACCTGCGTATTTCGTGTTCGGGGCAAAAATACTTCCCCACCGAATTGCTTCATTGAATTAACAAAAAATGTACGAAAAAATTGATTTCATATCAAGTAGCACGAATTTTCAAAATTTTCCGAATGTATTAAGGGGCCAGTCCACTTTGAAAATTTCAAAAAATCGATTTTTTTTTACGGTTTTCGAAAGTACATACGTTTAGAAATATTGTGTCAAAATAGGTGCAGGAATTGCCGATTGAGTTTAGGTAAGAGTTTTTCATAGTATAAACTTCAAACGCGTTTTTCTCGAAACAACGTTTTCAAAATCTAGCTCCATCGTATCTCTAAAACTAATAAATCGATTCTCGTGAAATTTGAACCACATATTGTAAACATGATTCGCAACAAAATGACCCTCGATGGTTTTAAAATTTTGATTTTTACTCTTTTTTTTGCGAAAAACTGCGAAAAAACGCGTTTTTAAAATACTTTATATCGGAGGGTCATTTTGTAGCTGGTGTCATACTGAATCTAATGGACTTTGATTTTTTTGTTTCAGACAAGCCGTTGCCGAGTTGTGATGGAGCTACCTAGCCCACCTATTTTTGAGGCGTTACGTTAAACTATAGTTTTTGTACTTAAAAATTAATAAAAATGAATTTAATTTTTTTTAATGTATTTCAAGACTTTATTTATTAAGCCCAACAACTTTTATATTCATATCTTTTATGAAATCCTCAAAAAAAAAAAGTCGCGAAAGTAGCCTTTTTTCGTGGCTCCAAAGTGGACTGGCCCCTTAACTGCGTGAAAAAAACGGCCGGCCTTGAAATACCCGAGTTTACAGACGGAAGGTACCGGAAAAACGTTTACAGACGAAGTGTTAAAACACGCCCTAAGTCTAAAAAACGGCGAAGAAATCTTCCCTTTGAAGAAAAATCACAAAAATCAGATACGTTTTCCTCGTCTAAAGGTCCCCCCTTAAGCTTTTGGCCGCACCCATACGTCGACGAACGTCGAGCATCGTTTGACTCACATTTTTGTAAATCGAAGCGGCGTCGAGATCCTTGATATTGACGGAAGCCAAGCTGACGTTGGCTTGGGAATAGGACGATTTCATGATGTAGCCGGCGGTTATTCCTTCGATGTAAAAAGCGCTGATGTCGCGAAAGTCGCTCGCCATTTGAAGGCTGATAGTTCCAATTTTCGCCTTGATCTTCAAGTCGATACATTCGACGATGGTCCGTTTGCGTCTGGGCGTTGACGGTTTGTTCTTTTGCTTTTGAATTTGATCCTTGATGAAAAAGGAGGTGTCCTCCTGGATGGTCGCGAGTTGCGGCAATCGGGTAACCGCCGAGCGATCTCCTGAGTCCTGCGGCTGGACCGTCGTCGCGGCGATCATTTTTTCTTGGATATTCGAAAAGAACTTGAGCGCGTTGATGATGGCTTCTTGGTGGAGTAAAACGTTCAACTTCGTGAATTCGAGATTCAACAGTTTGACGACCGAACCGTGTCGCGTGGTGAATTCAGGCGAGTTCTTATTGACGTTCACATACCGAACGATTATGAGATATTCCTCGCTCCCCGAGGCCATTGGAGTATCGATGGGAAAGACCTGTCCCTTGCCGTGATACTGCTTGACTTGAACGCCACCGAGTCTCAGCATTATTTCCTGATCGTGAGTTCTCTGTACCATCTCAGCCTCGACCTGAAGCACCTCGATTCTGAAAAACGGCGCGACCGCGTCGTTTTCCTGCCTCGACACGGACAACGTGAATTCTTTCATGACAAATTTAGCCTCAAGATCCGTGGTTTGTTTCACCGCCCGAGGCGGGCTCTTTCTCTTCTCATTCGGCACCGTCGTTAATTCCTTGAACAGCGACAACTGGGAGACCGACTTTGCGAGCGGCATGCGCTCCAATTGGGCGGCGTTTTCGTCTTCCGGCAGCGGTACGCTCTGAACGATCGCGAGTATTTGTAACAAACGCGAGTCGGTGATGTTGAGCGCGAGCGATGGCAAATTGCCGATAATTCGCATCTTCGGCAACAACGGATCGTCGGTAACGAGGCATTTGTGAAATTGAATTTCCAGGGTGGTCGGTTGGAGTACGGTCGATGCGTGTTCAACGCTTGAAATGGCACTTTGCCAATCCTCGCTCGACGCTGCGACCAATATTTGAAAGTTTACGATCTTCAAGGCGAACCGGTCGTAACTGTATTCTCGAAGATGCGTGAGAATGTCCTCTTCGCTTCTGCCCATGCTCACCAGTTGCTTGACAGTCGCGGTCGACATGTCGTTCTTCAGTTTCTCGAGTGCGTTGATCTTCAAGCTTCCCAGGTTTATGACGATCAACGATTCGGTCTCGCGGTACAATCCGCCGTACGGCAATATCAGTTGGGAGGCCGCCATGTCGACTTGAATATCGAGAACGGAGTGTTTCTGAATGGCGTATTCGAGGCCCAGAGCCGACATCTCTTTGAGGCCCTCCAATCTTTCGGCCGCCGCGGCTTGAATTTGATTGAGGGTCGATTGATTTTGGACCTTGAACAATTTAACGAGCTCTATTATCGTCTGCGCGTCGTAAACCATGTGGACCGATTTGGATTTCACGATAACGCGGTCACCGCACAGCTTGTCGAGAGGATTTTTCTCGTACGAAACGGCCAGAAGATCGCCGTCGGAATTTTTTTCGGCCGAATTGAAGAGCGACGGCACGTAATCGCCTTGCCGGACGCCGAATAATTTCATGTCGGTGATCGACGCGATAACTGCCATGCCGTTGGAGGACGGTCTCGACTTGAAAGACACTTTTACACCGTTGAACTGGAGGTCGAGGACTTCCGGTGTTTCTTTCTCGCTGTCGGAAACGATTATTTGCAAGCCGTGCAAATAAAATCTCGTGTCGATCATTTCGTAGGTTTCGGGATAGTGAGCAGGCGCTGTGTTCTCCTGATAATCGATCGCCCGATAGAGCTTTTCCTTTTCCGCCGGCGTCATTGCCTCCTCGAATTTTCGCATTATTGCCGCTGCCGAATTGAGATCTTCAACTTCATCCGCCGGTGGGGAACCCCACAGGAATCCGAACCATCCCCTCTTCGCCTTCAAACTCTTCTCCTTCTCCGCCAATCTCTCGACCTCCATCTCGATCTGCTGTCTAATCCGCACCAAATTGAAGATATCCAGCTTTCTCTCGCACTCCGTTAATCGCGTCTCCGTCTCTGGAGACACCTTCTTCGTTGTGAGCTTCACCTGGTATGTTTTCGCGTAATCGCGACAAGTATCCCGGTGGCACTTCATGTGATTCCAGTCCCAATTGCGCTTGCATCTCCTCACCGTCTCTTCCAGAATACAAGTGTAAGCGAAACGCCACCTATTGGCACGGAAAACTTTCGTGAGTTTTTCGATAACGCGCGGTAGTCGTTTTCATGAAAGCTCTTTTTGAGAAGAGACTTTATTGTTGTTTTTCAGGTGCAAACTGAGGCGTTTTTCGTAGTAGAATGTTTTGGTATTTATGAATTTGCAGTGGGAATTTTGTACAGATGACATAATGAACAGCCCACTTAGTGATAGCAGATTTACGAGTTTTATCAATTACGATACCTCTATGCTTCCATTTGAAGAATTTGTATTAAGGGGGTTTTCACTTTAGACGCTAAAAAAGGCTATTTTGATAGGTTTATATTATAGATATTGATATAAAAGTTGTTACACTTAATAAATACACTTTCGAAATACATTTAAAAAAAATGATGTATTTATGTAACCCAAACAAAGTTTAACCCTTCGAGTGCACACCTCCGCCGCCAACCTGTAAGTGCATCTTGGGTCAATCTAATCCAAGGCGTTTTTCAAATCGTTGTATTCCGGTAGATATGCATTTTTTGTTTTTTTTTTGTAGAGACGTTTTTTGTAGTAAATTAGCCATATTTTGTGGCCCTAAATTTATTTTTTGACGAAAACGAAAATAGAATGCCAAAACATTTGTTCAAACTGGGGCATATGTTGAAAAACACGTACTTATACGAAAAAAATCATTGGGCCAAAACGACCCAGTGTGCACTCGAAGGGTTAAACGCGTTTTTCTCGAAACGTTTTTCGACGGCCCGTTGATAAAATCTTCGAAACTACTGAACCGATCCGTATGAAATTTGAACCCCATATTCTTTACAACTACAGCTATAGCGCATATCAAGGATTATTTAAATTTTGATATTTACCATTTTTTTGTGCCAAAACGGTGAAGAATACTTTTTTTTTCGGAAATGTCCACCATTTTGTTATTTTTGCATATATAAAAAATCGTATAATATGCGCTATAGTTATTAACATAAACTGAATCTAAATCCGTTTGATTTTTTTGTTTCGGATGATCCATCTCCGAGATTCCATCAACAGTGAAGACCTACAATCTTTTAGGACATTTTTGTAAGTGCCATTTTCGTCTATAAATAGTGACTTGAATAAATAAATAATTTAAAAAAAATGTATTTCGAAAGTGTATTTATTAAGTGTAACAACTTTTATATCAATAACTATAATATAAACCTATCATAAAAATTCATGAAATTAGCCTTATTTAAGGTCTAAAGTGAGAAGACCCCTTAAAATCACGAATGTTCTGATTTTCAAAGTATTACATTGCTCACTAGGGTGGCACAAATTTCAGCTCTATTTTTTCCCTTTGTCGCACTAACCAGTTATCTTCTTTAACCCTTTCAATACGGCGAAAAAATCAGTTTAGTGCGTCTCATTACCGGGAACAGTTATTTCTTCTCCAAGTGATTATTGCGATGAAATAACTTTTCTGTCTGAAACTTGCTCAATAAGGGTGCGAATTCCTCACCACTGAAATGTGCCTATGTTTTTCAGTAACTGGGACATATGCTTTCCCAGCCGTAATTTCATTTTTTTCCAGACTGGGACAGCATATGCCCCGTCAAGTGTGAAAGGGTTAAAGAAAAAAAAATTGTCGCGAAATCTGCGAGCGATAAAAAAATATTGAGAGGTCACTCAAGCCTCCCAAAATTTCATATTTTCATTAAAAAAACAATTTTCTTTTTTTTCGTTCACTTCTCACCCATGAATTTTACGCTTTATAATTTTTAAATTAACCTCGCGAACGCTCTAGCTGGTCAGTGAATATTTCGTGGTCGCTCGAGAGCTTCGAAATTTCCAATTTTCGCCAATTTTTTTGTACTCAATTCACTCATCAATTTGACGCTTTGTAAAAGTTTTAAAACAATCGTTTTTCTTTAGAAACAGATTTTTAAAATTTACCTCACACTACTAATCCAAGAATTATAATCTTTGTTCTAATAAAATAATTTTTTGAAGCTCTTGTCCGTAAACGAAATTATAGCTCCCCCGTTTTATCGGGTTAGAAGTGTGAGGTAAATTGAAAAAATCCGTTTCTAAAGGAAAAAGGATTAATTGTTTTGAAAATTTTACAAAGTGTTAAAGTTATGAGTGAGAAGAGAAAAAAAATTCGCGACAATTGGAAATTTCGAAGCTCTTTAGCAACCACTAAATATTCATTGGCCGGCTAGAGCTGTCGCGAGCTTAATTTAAAAATTATAAAGCGTAAAATTCATGGGTGAGAAGTGAACGAAGAAAAAAAATCGATTTTTTCACGAAAACTTGCCTTTTTGGGAGGCTTGAGCGACCTCTAAATATTTTTTAATCGCTCGCAGCTTCCGCGACAATGTTTTTCTTTCTTTAAGGTGGATAATTGGATGGTGAGAAAGAGGAAAAAAATAGAGCTCAAATTTTTGCTACCATATTGCTCACGTAAATATACATGTTGTATTTTATAAAGGGTGTCCAAAAATTCACGCAAGATTTGAATTTTGCACCATTTGTGCGGTAAAGTGTTGCCAACGAAAAAAAAGGTCAGCGTGACAGTTGACAGTTCAAATTTCACGGAATGTTTTTGAAATGACACTTAACAATGTACAAAAGGTTTCAATAAATTTACTCTATCCATATAGATGAAAAAAATTCGCAAAAAAGTGTTTTTTTTTCATGCTGAAACCCTTCCCCTCCCCTTAATTCGGCACCGTGGTCAAGAATTGAATATTTCGAGAAGTTCTCTACAGCGTATTCTCACGAAAAATTTACATCTTCATGCAAATCATGGCCATAGAGGTAATTTGCCCGATATGCTATTGCATACGTAACCCTATACTGTATACTTTATAAATCAATAAAAAAATTACAACTTTTAATTAAAAAATCTGTGTTTCTGTCAAAATTACTTCTTGCGTGAATTTTGGGCCACCCTTTACATGAGCGAGACGCAACATAGCGATGATTTCTTTATTCTTTATTTGAATGAACTTCTAAAAAGTGGATGAACAAAAATAGCGCCTTTCTATGATTTGGTTAACCATATTCTATTTAAAGGAGGATTCTACTTTAATGGACCAAAAAAGTGCATTTTGCTGTATCGGAAAGATACAGCAAAATGAACTTTTTGCAGAAAAAAATGCAAGAGGAAGACGTAGTAGTAGATATTGACAAACCATTCAAACTTTGTCTCTGATTTTGTCACCTAAAATGAAAATTGATGGGTGTTTTCGAGTGACTAACTTTTAGTGAATCACCCTGTATACTAGCGTGTATCTTTTATTTCAACTCTTACTCGTTTAAGGGGAAATATACACCTAGATGGTCGAAAAAATCGATTTAGAAGCTATGAACATTTCGTCGACCGTACACTGAAAAAAAAAAATTCGTTCGTCGAACCAAAATTCAGTTGGTTTAACAAAATGTATCTTTAAATACGTTCAACTTAATTTTTGATTGGCATAACCAACGTTTTGTTAATCTAACTGATAGTTTTGGTGGTGTGAACTGTAGCTTATTTAGCATGTCTGAGCAACTGTTAAAAAAACAAAATTTCGAGACAACAAAATGCATTTTGCACATTCAACGATTTCTTTTTCTCATTGTAGAAGACCTACACTATGGGCCTGGTATCGATGATTCCATGTAAGTTGACAAATTTCATGATTTATTCATTCCCAAATTTTCAAACGCGTTTTTCTCAAAACCACGTTTTTCAAATCGCTATCCAAAATTTCTCGAAAACCAATGAACCGATTGCCTTGAGGTTTTTTGTGGTTATTCTATGAACCATTATCTAGTACTGGTCGTAGGATTTTTTTCCGTTACTTAGTTTTTGTTTTATAGGCAAAATAATAACTAATTTTGGCCCAAAAATCACTATTTATGTTCAAACGTCCGCCATTTTGTCATAAATCGATATTTTCAAAATCGGCTATGACAAGTACTAGATTATAGTATCTAATTTAATAATGTTTTTAGTTTTTTTTTCAGATGATTTTTGAAGAAACGTCAATGGGTACCGTATACGCAGATTTTTATACGACGTTCCAAGGATCATACAATATCCTTGTGTATTTTTGATATTTTTAAATAAAGAAAATTAAACATATTTTTGAATGTATTTATTTTTAGGTAATTATAATCCCAATCCGAAATTTCAAATAGTTTTTCTTGAAAAAAAATCACAAAAATGACCCTTTTTCCGGCTCCTAGGTGTATAACTCCCCTTAAACAATAGTGTGACATAATATAAAAATCATGTCAAATTTGAACTCTCTACGTCAGGTCTAAGGAACTCAGGTCTATCGATAATTTCTTTCCTCATTTGATTTCCATGGAAAATTCTTGCAGATCAACCGCCATTTGGTATTTGTTAAATCCAGTGAACGATTCACAAAGTTGAGTTTTGCAGTTTCACAAAGTTATTTTCTCAAATCGTGATATCATTGTTCGATGGTTCTCTAAAAAATTCATGCATTCTTGTCAGACAGTGGAAAAGACGCTTTTACAAAACCTGTAATTTGTGTGAAGTATTGATGTGGGGATTGAAAGAAAGTTTTTAAAATCCCGTAGATCGGCTCTAAAAATCTTCAAACGGGTTTAGCAAGTATTAATTAATCGTTGGTTACTCGAATGCGAAAGTAACGGACGAATTTTCCGCGTAAACCGGATGAGCAATTTTTTATAGAATTATTCAAAGGGGTGAGAGTTCTTCTAGCGAAACAATGCACTATAATGTAGTCGAGAGAAAGAATTAAACAAACAAATCAGCTACAAAACTCACCATTCTTTGTAATGGCCCCTATAAGACGTTAAATTCGGTCGGTACTTTCTGTAAGGCGCAGCTTTGGTTGCCTGATCCAGCCCCTCGCCCATTTGCAAGAGCGTCTGGTACTGACGCTTAGCGAGGCCGATATGCAATTTTTGCATTTCCAAGTCCAGCCACACTTTAGGAATCGTGTAATTACTACCGTCCGTTTCGGGCTTCGGATTCAACTTTAGTTTTGCTTTGACGTTTATTGGGCCCAGCACTGTCGGATAAGACATACGAACGTTTGTAAATTTCGCATTTTTGTTCTTTGTATACACTGGTCGCAAAAATTAAAGGATAAAAAACATCCGCAATTTTTGTTAGTAATTTTCGAATTGTAACCTTTTTTTTCACTAAAAAATATTTGGCAAGAAAAATGTTGGATATTGACAGAAAAAAATACTTCATCCCTCAAAAATGAATAAAAAATAAATAAAAACTGATCTTTTAATTGATTTGACGTTTATTGTCACAAAAGTGACCATTTCAATCGTTTGGATCACAGTGAAAGAAAAATCGTAGCGGTCTCAACTCCTAAGGGTCTGTTGGGGATACTTTGAGGTTTAAAAAAAAACAAAAATATCCTTAGTCTATGGATTATTTACAAAGTAATCATAAGTTATGTGAAAAATCGAAAAAAGGCAATTTTTATCATTTTTTTAAAGCAATTTTCTCACATTCATTTCTTTCATAAAAATGTACGTGAGAAACTTATAGAGGATACTTTGAAGTTTCCAGAGCCATACTTCAATTTTCTGTACGATCATTAGTACATGTGTTATGAGTCATCAAAGTCGAAAGTGTCATTTTGGCTTTCACAAACGATAACTCGGAGGCGAATCATCGTACAGAGAACGAAAAAACTCAAATTCAAGAAGAAGAATCAATCTCAAAAAGCTTCCGGATAGAATTGCCAAAAAGAATTATGTTAGTCCGTGGACCTTTTGAAAGGCAAGCAAATATTTGGAAATAAAAAATTCCACTGATTTTCTTATGATTTTTCAAAAACTGTTTTCTGTTGAGTATTTTGAATGCTGGGATTAAAACGGGAGACTTCAAGCTTTTTTCTGCTTTTTTTCATGCTTCTACGAACATTTTTCGATAAGTCACAGCCTGTTGGAAATTACTAAAAAAATTCGGATTCTTTTTTATCCATTAATTTTTGTGCGTAGTTTATATAACGCGATACTATTATATATATATATATATATAGTGTTTCTGAGGTGTAACATTTCGCGAACTTATGTAAATTTGTGTATGCTCATAATGAGGATTTGATAAGGAGTGATGAAACATCAATTGAACGTACTGTATTGATAACCCTCAGGTACATGGTCCGTAGTGGCTATGCCATCAGAAAACAGACGCAGATAATTCGTCGATGGTTCCTTGCTGAATTGCACAGCGCTCGTGTTGAGATAAACTGCAAAGCCATCCATTGTACATAACTGAAAAAATTAAATATTGCCTGTAAGCTTCGTTCAATATGCAGTATGTCCCATTTTATATTGAGACATGGAAATAACTGGAAAATCAAAAACGATCAAAATGTCGAATGGAATCCTGTGTCTAACGTGTTTTTTGTCTTCAATGTAAACGTTTATTTTTTATGGCTGTACCATATTCATTGTGCAAAACAATTGACTTTTGTCGAAAACATTTTTTGTTTTGTTTAAGGTGTTACCTCTGAGCAGAAAACAAATTTTGACCGTTTTTATCCTCAATTTATGTGTAAACATCACAAGAATGATATACAAACGATATTATGCGCGAAATTTTTTATTTTTTGAACTCATTTTCCGAAGCAGCTCCGAGCGGTCCGAAACACACGAAACAGCCTAGACGGTCAAAGTAGCAATTTAGAGTCGTTGGGTCCAGCTGTTGCACACAAAATATACAACAACTTAACAACCGGCTAATGCCTCGGTGAGTACACGCAGAATTCAAATGAGAGCTTCAATTTCGTCGTGTGGACGATAGCTCCCAATCAGTTTATGATTATCCATAACTTGTGTATCCCACCATATTATGAAAGTTACGTATTTATTAACCTCTTATTTCGTTCTCCATCGCCCAATATTCATCAATTCATCAAAACATCAATATAAACATAACCATACACGTGACGCACTTCTGTATACTAATTGCTTTAAATGAATTGACGCACTTCTGTATACTAATTGCTTAAAAATGAACGGTGTTGAAGTTTGCATCGTTGAAACCCAATGAAACTTCTGTTTTACATTTTTTTCCATATGTTTATTATTATAGAACATTTTTTTTTATAGATTTATATTTTAGATCGCTATATAAATATCTTTAAAAACGGTCGAAGCAGTTTCGTAGGCACAATCTGCCGAAAGAAAATAAGTGGTTTGATTTGAAAATTTCAAAACTCTCGTTCGTCGCTGGAGGCAAGTCAAATTGAAGAGGTCCAACATATAGTGCAGGGATCGCAGATGAAATGGAAACTTATGATTAAAATGATAGAATTGCTAGTAAAACTTTGAAATCGGTTTTTCTCGAAACTATGCTTTTCAAAACGGTGTACGCGATTTCTCGACACCTGATGAACGGATTGACACGATATTTGGTACACTTATTCTGTGTAATAGTAGTTTAATCTTGACTAGCATTTATCTTAAGATTTTTGTTTCATTAGTTATTAACAATAATGTAATTTTTCTTACTAAAAACGAAAAAATAACATTCTTCTCGCCATTCTTTATCTTGCTATGGAAGCTTTTTTTTCTTGAAATCTTCATATTTTTTTTTAACGAAATACTCTCGAAAAAATGGGCTAAATTCGCTACTTTTTTTTTTCAAAACGCCGCTATTTTGTCAATTTTTATTTTTATAAAGAAACCTCCATAGCAAGCATTTTACTTATTCCTTCAATTTTTTTTTGAATAACTCTGCGTTTTGGGTCGTCGCAATAGCCTAACACCTTAAAGGAATTCAGAAATATTTAATTCCATTGCATTCCAACGATGAAAACTTCAACCTTCCGAAAATTAATTTGACCAATGTACCTTCAAAATCTGCGGAATGGCGTACATATCTTTGAGATTGCCTGTAGTCATCCAAGAATCGTTACAACTCTCCAGCGCGAATCTATCCAAAGTAAATCCCACGGAAAACGGATGATCTTTGAAAGTAACGTGATCTTCGTACCGCACGTGGATTCGATTTATTTCGACGTGAATATTTTTAATCATCCTGGCGATGAGTTTTTCAACCATCGAATCATCCAATTTCTCGTGCGCTGTGAGGAGACAATTGTTAGTAAATCTTGAAGTATTCATTAACATTACATTATTTTATACTACATTATATTCATTAACATTACATTACCCTATATTTTGCTATTAATAAATATTAAATGAAATTACTCCGAATAAATAAATTTAAAAAAAAACAGAAAATATGTAAAAAATAGTTTTTTAAAAAACAAGCTTTTATTTAATGAACTAAAAAGTAGAAAATAATGTTTTACCACGTCACCTATATGGAACTGTAAATAAAAGCTTGGGGCGCTCAACTTTTTAAATGTTTCATAAATCTAATCAATTCAGTTTCATTAAGGGGAGGGTAGGGGTTTCAGCGTTAAAAAAACACTTATTTGCGATTTTTTTCATCTATATGGATAGAGTATATTTATTTAAACCTTTTGTACATTGTTAAGTGTCATTTCAAGAACATTCCGTGAAATTTCTACGCGGAAATATCCACAAACAAGTCGGTGCCGCGTTTTTCTCGAAACCACTTTTTCAAAGTCCGTGTTCACTGCCATTTGAAAACTACATGACCGATTTATTTCAAACTTGGTACACACTTTCTACATATAAAATACCTCCCCCCAGCGGTTAGTTTGAGATTTTTTTACATTGAGGGGGTTTTCCACGCCCAAAATGGCGGAATTTTTCGTGAAAACAGCACTTTTCACTTTACATGACCACCAAAAATTTAGAAATGAAAAAAAAAATTCATCAAAGACCGTTGGGGGGAGGATTTGATGATACATTGACTAAATTTTAATGGTACTTGATTTCCGATCATTTCTAGCTGAGATACAGTGAACACCGCAAATCGTGTTTTCCTAAAGGCGCTCTTGGAAAAGCTTTGTCACCGGCTTGTTTGTGGATATTTTCGCGTACAAATTTCACGGAATGTTCTTGAAATGGCACTTAACAATGTACAAAAGGTTTCAATAAATTTACTCTATCCACATAGATTAAAAAAATTCGCAAAAAAGTGTTTTTTTTTCACGCTGAAACCCCTACCCTCCCTTTAACCGTATTTAATTTGGCACAATAGTAATTGAAGAAAAAATTATTATCACACGTTTATACTCAGTTTCAGGATTTTCATTTAAGGAATCTGAGGTTGTTTTACAGTAAATTAAATACAATTGATACGTCTACGGATTTATGTAAATTAAAGATTATATGTATAAATGTTGAGCACCCCAAGCTTTTATTTATAGTCAAATATAGGCGACTCGGTAAAAAAATTATTTTCTACTTTTTTGTTTTTAATTTATTTTACTAGTAGTTTACTAGTTTACGAGTTCGTACGTTAGGAACATGGAATGCTTGTAAAAAATAACAAAGACTGTAATTGGGATGAAACTTAAGACTAATTGCTGCATATAAACTTTTCACATACAAACACAGTCGGCTACGAATTTGTTCGTATGTGTTAGTGAGATCTTATATGGATGATTAGAGATCGCTAATTCTACATGAAAAGTTGAAAATGTTACGGATATTTTTGTTTAAGTTGAATCATGCATTGTGTCCTTTTAGATGCATCTTTGCAAAATTTCAGAGTTCTAAGTAGTCGGGAAGTGGGTGAAATATCGATTGTCCGTTTTGCATCTCACAGAAAGTCAAGTTAAACAAAAGCTTGTCAAAATAGGTAGAACATGAATTTTATTTTTTATTACGTTTAATTTCAGCCAACTGTTTAGTTTTTTCGACCCGGGCGATCTCGGCCCGCTTTGCCTCCAGCTCCGCTTTTGATTCTTTTTCGCGATCATATCGAACCTGATTAGTCGGAACGACTAATATAAAGAGCTCTTCCACAATCGCATCTATTTGGCCATTCCACATATCCTTGAAGGGAATTTTGAGGATCAATTTTCCTGAAAAAAAGTTATACAATTCGTATACACGTGTAGATGATACACGGATAATGATGAACGTCAATTTCATCAATGTTTCACAGCATAATAGAAATTTTCGAAAAATATCAAAAGTAAGAAACGTACCGAGGCGTCCATATTCCAATTTTATAGGCAAGTCCAACACGTCGAGTGCAGTCTCGCTTATCAGTAAATCTGTGAGGACTACATCACCTGTGAAAATACGAATAAAAAAAAGATATATATTTCTATTATTTGTGCTCAGTTATCAGTTTTCTATTGTAAAGTATCAGACCTGCTTCTTGGACTTGGACATTAAAGTAGGATTTCGTAGCTTGTTAAGTACGGACATAATTGTAATATCTAATTAAATCTTAATCACTTTTTGGGCATGATTATTTTTACCGAAAAAATGGCAAATGGAACTTAGTCAAAATGAAAGCCGTTCTTTTTTTCTTCCTTGCGAGACTAGTCATTATGCAGTAACCGCAATACGTTGATGAATCGGCTGAGATTTTTAGATCCAAGGCTAACAAGAGCAAAGGCGGAGGGAGGTCTGTGCCGATGAAGAAAATATTTAAAATCGCCTTAAACATTTCTTAAAATTTCTTAAATATATATTAAAATCGGACTTAGGCCACAGTAACGGGTATAAAATCATGTGCAAATTTAACAATTTTTTTTCGTATAAAAAAGTGATTCACTCATAAAATTAATTATACATCTACTCATAATATCGAAGTTTGGAACGTTCGAATGCAACGAAAAGTGTTTTTTTACTTTTCCATTTTAGTTATTTAATTATATATTTTTTACGAATACAGGTTGAACATAGCTGATAAAGATCCCAAAAAATGTTTGAATGGTTGCCGCTGCCGAAATCACCGAAAAAACATTAGGGAAATGCAAATATATTATTTTTCATTGCACTGGATCGATCCAAACTTCAATATTATCGCTATATGACACGCCATTTTTTCCATCGCTATTTTCCACGTACTTGAAGAACATTCGACAAAAAAATAAGAAAATAAATACAAAAAAATGTTTTCTCCAATTAAGGGTGCCTATAGTAAGTACAGAAACCTATAAATCAGCCTCTCATTCCCACAATTGCCGCTACAATTTCCTGAATGTAATCCAATTTATTGTAGTAAGGCATCGACTGACATTAACGTGATCGACCATTTGACCTTAGCGCCAAATTAATATAGGTCAATTCACAAGTTAACTTACATCACCGATTGCGTAACGACCTCATGTTATATAGATATAAAATATTTTTTTGAATAGCTCTCTTATATCTACGCTTTTCTGCTGCACTGTGTTGCAGAGAGTATTGCGGATTACGATATCAAAGGACATCCGGAGTATTTGTACACTCAATCAGATAATAAAAACACAGAGTTACAGGTTACTTCCCTTTTTTTGTATTAGTCACGTAATATGGATAATTTCCACTGTGAATTTAAATTTATAATAATTATGATCAACGACAGCAATTATAGATGATATTTTCTGTTTCATTGGATATTTTTAAACTACTATTCTTTATTAATGCTTTGAAATATTAATTATTTAAAATGAATTAAAAACTGCGGTTACTTTACGTAAATGATTTATTCTCGTATTTTTTCGAACTCGGTTGATGTCTTCATGTGTATTTCAGGTATTTGAAAAACTATAGTTCGCTCTTCATTGAATTCGTATGTTTGTTCAATTCACAAATAAATATTTCTGTGGAATACTCGGGAATTTTTTTTTTATCGGCCCGGACACCGGCGGTTTTCTGTGGGTTTGCGTCACCAAGCAAAATCTGTATTTCATCCGAGACATTTAAAGTGAACAAAATAAACGTGTTGGTGCTACGCCGTATTTGGAAGTTCGTTTAATTTCAATTTACACACACATTCATACGTTAATTTTAATAAAATTGTTCATGACGGATTTTCATCAATCAATATGAGCTAAGACGTAATTCTTTTGTGACGTCGAAGTTTGCATCGTTGGAATGCAACGATTTTGTTTCTCTCATTTTTTATTTCTTTATTTTGATCATTATTGAAAGCTTTTTTTTTTTTTTGGAAATTGATATCGTAAATCTCTGAGAAAAATACGTAAAAACGTTTGGGTGATTATGACAGCCTAAATCGGCCAAATAAAATGTGAGCAATTGGAAATAATTGATTTTTAGTTGCACTCTAACGATGAAAATTGCAGTCATATTCTTTTGAGAATATTAATTATTATTTCCGGAGGAAACGAGGAATAAGACAGAAATTAGTGCTCTCTCGTATACTGACTTGGCCCAAATCAATATTCGTCTACTTCCAAGTAGTTTGAGGACGAGGGTATCACATTTTGTTTCAGTTCCTGTAAAGTTCATTTTTAGGCGCCACCGGAAAGGGAGTGACGGACCCTGGATTCAAGAGGCGCGATAACACCGTGACGACATGTAATTAAAATGAAATATACAACTGTGTTACCTCCTGGCGTGCGTAGATAATCTTAATCAGACTGTAGTAACAGATAACGCTCTCGCAACCCCGAATAGAAACGGTACTAATGATCACTATCCAAGTAATGCCTAAAAAAACATTTCTTTCTTCCTAATCGACGATTTTTTAAAATTCAATCTGCATCCGGACTACTTCTTAAGGTGGATCTTTAGCGGAGCATATTTCGGAATTACGCAAAAGTCACTCTAATGTTCTAAAGATTTTTTTTCGATCGTCGATTGAAATTCTCATATTCTTAATTTAATTATTGTTGTTGTTTTTTGTGGAAAATCATAGCGTAAAGAAATCCTTCACGAATAGACCAATTTATTATTAGATTAATTATTAGAGATTTATTTGTTTCAGAATCGCTCCTCCAAAACTGAGGAACATAAAACCTTTAGTACATCCAAAGTTGTTAAGGGGCCAGTCCACTTTGAAAATTTAAAAAAATCGAAAGCAAGCAAGGCTTGAAGAAATCGACGATGATGAGCAATCGGAAGCGATTTTTTACGGTGCAGAAATTGCCGATTGAGTTTAGGTAAGAGTTTTTCATAGTATAAACTTCAAACGCGTTTTTCTCGAAACAACGTTTTCAAAATCTGGCTCCATCGGATCTCTCAAACTAATAAACCGATTCTCTTGAAATTTGAACCACATATTGTAAATATGATTCGCAACAAAATGACCCTCGATGGTTTTAAAATTTTGATTTTTACTCGTTTTTGCGAAAAACAATGAAAAAAACGCGTTTTTTTTACTTTTTTCGGTTTTCATCTGCCATTTTTTTATTTTTTGATAAAACTTTATATCCGAGGGTCATTTTGTAGCTGGTGTCATACTGTATCTAATGGATTTGGATTTTTTTGTTTCAGACAAGCCGTTGCCGAGTTGTGATGGAGCTACCTAGCCCACCCATTTTTAACGCGTTACGTTAAAGTATAGTTTTTGTACTTAAAAATGAATAAAAATGAATACATTTTTTTTAATGTATTTCAAGACTTTATTATCAAGCCCAACAATTTTTATATTCATATCTTTTATAAAATCCTCAAAAAAAAATCGCGAAAATAGCCTTTTTTCGTGGCTCCAAAGTGGACTGGCCCTTAAGGAGGCGAGGAATTTTTTTGCTGATTCTCATGTCTTTGTTTAAACAGAAAGATTTCTTCACGATTTTTGAGACTCAGGTTATGTTTTGTTACTACTTTTCGCTATTATATGGTATTTTTTATTACTAATCTTCAAAAATGGCGGAGGTATGGCACGGTCTTCTAAACTACATTTTTTAACTGGCGTGACGTATAGCTAAAAAACTAATCGGCCGATTCTGATGAAATTTGGTATAAATCTTTATAACCTTATTGTCTAAAACATGAACCTAAATGTTTGTGAAAATGAAAAAAAAAAGTATTTTTATTGCAAAATGTAGCAATTTTTTCGGGAAATTCAATCTTTTTGTTTCAAAGCGTACCAGTTCATCGATTTTTAACATTTCTCACTTTTCTTTGGTTCATATTCTGCGTATGAGTGTTAATGAAAGAAAAATCTTCGTTAGTTTTTTTTCGGATTAATCCCGCCGACGCTACGTGTCACGCCGTCTGACAACATCCGCCGCAACCCGTTTAGAAGACCGTGGCCTACTTCCTCCGTTTTTAAAGATCAATAAAATAAAATATATCATGTAACAGCCAAAAGTAGTAATAAAACATACCCTCCGTCAAGAAATCTTTACTTAAAAAAAAATAATGAAAATCAGCTGTTTTTTCCTCACCTGAAGGTATTTCCCACCTTAACTTTCCCAAACACTCATTACAGTAATCGTCGATGTCGTATGGCCCAGAGGCGAACATATGTCTCTATACTTGTGCAATGCAAATAAAATTACCCTGATGGAATTCGCGAGGCGATAAAGTGAGTCAGACGAGATTAGAGAACAGTCATAGGAATGCAATGAATGTTTTTTTTCCACTTGGAATCAAAGTATCAAAGTTTATTCTGTATTGCGATCACTGTGCACAGAGCGAACGCAAAATCAATTAATTTTTCTGAATAGCCCCTATTTTTTTACACTTTCAGGGTACTAATGTTGCTCGGACGTTTTGTTTCCTATGATTTATATCAAAGGTCTACAATCTAAATGTGCGAAAAAAATGTTGAACTATAATTAAAACGAAGGGATGAAAAAATGAAAGAAAACTTGCGTTGCATTGCAAAAATGCATACTTCAACACCATGTTATTATAGTGTTGATGTTTGCAAAGTTGGAATGCAACGAAATTTTTTTTTTTTTAAATGTATTTATCTTCTTACGTTTATCATCGTACACAACCTTTTTTTGGCAGCTTTCAATCGTAGATTTCGAAATAAGCAACTAAAAAAATTGTTTGGCAATTTTCATAGCTAAAATTGACAAACAGAAATTCGTGCAATTGAAATAGAATCATTTCAACTATGCGAACTTCAATCTCGTTCCTACAAATTTTTATTGTATAAAAACTAGGTGGCTTCTGTCAATTTTGACGTTCCACATTATAAGGATGTTGAAATTGTTAGCACATATATATATTTTCTTCTTCACATAAACAGTATTTCATTTTTCTATATGTATTATTTTTTTTCAGTTATTGTATAACAAGATTAGTAATCAAATTTTTTTGTCGGTTTTTCCACCGTTTTTAGATTCTATGAGATGGAAAATTTTTCGCCGATAACGATTATCACGGAGTTTTTGCCGAAAGCTCAAACTTACGCCGAGTAAAGCAGAAACACGTGTTTCCATTCATTTTCGACGATTGGTAATAGAAGTTGAGGGTTTGGGGAAAATAAATGGTGAGTTCGTATTCAGGGCGTAAAAATACATCCAGAGAGGCTTATAAAAAAATAGATTAAAAACCAAACTTTGTCTTGCTCGCGGCCAAAAATAAGTTCCTGCACTCAATCGCAGCTCATTTATTTTCCGTTTCGATTTGAAACTCCGTTCGGCGCGTATTCTCTTCGCAATCGGTTGCTCGAAAACGTGCCGCTTGATTCGTCGGGCTATGATTATTGTTCGATTTTTGACAGAATTACAAAGTCGGATTATCGATTTTTACAAATTTTTCTATACCCTACATTTTGCATCTTGTTCGGCAATTTTTTGAGTACACTTTTTCGGAAAACTAATTGGGATATTGGGATGAACCAAGCAGCATTTTCCAAGTTTACCAATTTTTTTTTCAAAAACGTCCCATTATGTCACTAAAATAGGACTGACGTTATAGCTGTTTGAAATTTGTAGATTTTGACGATTTTGGAAAAGTGGCCAAATGAGTCGGAATTTTTTTTATTTTCGACTTGTA
This sequence comes from Ophion slaviceki, assembly GCA_944452715.1. Classification (NCBI taxonomy): domain Eukaryota; kingdom Metazoa; phylum Arthropoda; class Insecta; order Hymenoptera; family Ichneumonidae; genus Ophion; species Ophion slaviceki. The sequence continues at coordinate 33,734,994 of OX101786.1, read as the reverse complement.
AACGCTTTCAAACATCTATTCAATAGAACATTTTCCGCCAGTTACAAATGTCACTGAATTTTTCCCGAAAGCTCATAATTTCACCGCCTGATGTGAAAACGTATTTTTCCACACTTTTGAAGATTAAGGGTTTCGGGGAAAATAAATGGTGAACTCGTTTGCAAAGCGCATAAATTTATCGATAGGGACTTATTCATCATGATAAAACTAAGATCTATTACAGGTACAAATATTTTCATGAGTTTGAAGTTTGCATCGTTGCAACGCAACCATCTTTTTCAATTTTCAAATTTTAAGTAATCTCTAGAAGATTCCACTTCTAGGTGCCTACGAAAGATTACACAAAACATTTCAAAGAATTTCGACGAGCAGAACCTACCCTTAATGATGGTTAATGTTGAAAAAATCGTATCTTTGAGGCAGAATTCGATCAGACAAAAACTTTTGGTCCAGACGACGTTCATAGGAAAATTGATTCAAATGAGGCCTGGGCGAGGGCAAGCCTAGCAAATTCGTGACCACCAAACGATTTTGCATCTACTAAGAGCCTGCCCAATCCATTTCAGGGAGAATTAAAAAAATTGCCCATAAAAGGAATCTCGAACAGGAAGCCTCCGAAATGGGGAAAAGACTTCATGAAAGTATCAAGGGAATTAGAAATTGACGAAATAATAGATATGATAAAAGAGGGGAAAGGAATAAAAATCATAGAGAATTTGATGTACCTGAAGTTTGCATCGTTGCTATTCAACGGTTTCATTTTTTTTTTCGATTTTGTAATTTCCTATTTTTTCTTGGTCAGTTCGGCTCTAGCTGCTAAAAAAATATGGTAAAATAAATAAAAAATATTTACGGCCACCGGGACCAACCAAACAAAATCGAAAAAAAAAAAATGAAACCGTTGGATAGCAACGATGCAAACTTCATGTACATGAGAATTTGAAAGACAAGGGATTGAAAAACTTAAAAAGAAAGATCATATGGAGAGGAAAATAACAGATCTAGAAATCGACGTATAATAGTTTATACAACAATGCGATAATAGAAAACGACGAAGCAGCGTGGAAGTATTGGGCGGCAAAAGATATTCAGGGAATCCTTTCGCTTCACACTAGTCATACCACTGATCATACTTGAGACTTGTGCAATTTAAATTCTTAACATATGCCAAAAAAATTATTTGTAATAACTAAAATTTTCCATGTGTCAACTATTTAATGAATGTTCACATTTAACTAGAAAAATGAAAAAATTGTTACATAAAAATTAGGTCAACAAGCGTCAATTTTTCTGAGAGCATTGAATTACTACAAGTGTTAAGTATGTAAATCTGATTATTTTTGAAAATCTGACGGATTCCCACTATTATATACACTTTTGAAGCGACCGGAAATTCCGTTTTTGTATGTCGTCTCGGAATTCCTTGACAAAAACACGCAATTTTGATATTTGTTTTCTCTGTAATCAGGTCGATAACCGACCGTCAAATTTTACAGAGACGATTATTAATATATTCAGTGAAGCTCAAAAAAAACATATGAAAATCCTATGGATTGAAGACTGGCGATACGATTACTTTAAAGGAAAGGATAAGGCAACATGGCGAGGATAAGGTGTGGAAATATAGAAAGGGATGGAAAGAAGGGGGTAGTGGAATGAACTTGTCGGATATGTAAACGAGAAAGAGAAACAATGGAGCACCTGATTACGCGTGAAAAAGGAAGAGGGTTAATATCTAAGGAAGCGAAAACATATATAGAGAAGTGGGTAAAGGGGGAAAGGGATAAGAGGAGAGTAGACGACAAATGAATAGGGTTGCTGAGGGGGACATAGATGTATATGCGTGTAATTTTTTTAGGGAAATAGAAAAAGAGTGTAAGAAAAGAGAAACGGTGGTAATGGAGATCGAGAATGCAGAGCGTGACGAGAATTAAAAATAATCAAAGAGAAAAGATAAGTTAGATTGTAAGAAAGCAATGTTAAACGGTGCAACAGCTTTGTAAAAAGCCGAAAAGGCGATACAAATAGAACTTCTTACTACTACTACTAAAAAAATTGCCCAATTCATTTTAGCGACAAATAAAAGATGGTCCAATTTTAGGTCTTGGGTTCTATCAATTAGGACCAATTTCAATCTTGCGGTCCAATCGAGTTTCCGACACCCTTTTTAAGCAAAATCATCCGCTGATCACGAATATTCCAGGTAGAACACAATCAGATCGAAACTCTTGGTTCGGCACACGTTTATATACAAGAAATCGATCTCCTGGGCTAAACAAGGCCTGGACGAGGCCGAGACTTGTAAATTCGTACCCACCAAACGAGCTTCTTTCGGGTCACAGTACATACAACGCCAATATTTAAAAAATGGTGCTGAAGTTTGCATTGGTCGAATTCACCAAAAATATTGTTTTTCATAACGCCCAATTTTTTAAGCACATTTAGGCTACGTATCGACCAAAACGTTTTTGAGGATTCTTATATTAGGGATGTGTACTTTTGATACGGAAGCACGACTAAGGAAAACAAAAAAAATGGGATAAAAGGAAGGTTGCAAAAAATTATTTCGTCCCACTTCTACCTCCTATCCTATGGGAATTATTTCGTCCCACTTCTACCTCCTATCCATGATAGGAGGTAGAAGTGGGACGAAATAATTTTTTGCAACCTTCCTTTAATCCCATTTTTTTTGTTTTCCTCAGTCGTGCTTCCGTATCAAAAGTACACATCCCTAATATAAGAATCCTCAAAAACGTTTTGGTCGATATGGCAAAGGAAAAGGAATATGGCAAAGGAAAGCAATATGGCAAAGGAAAAGAGACAAAGAAGAAAATTCTTTTTAATTTCTTATTATCATTATTGTCCGAAATCATATACTGCACATTTGTTGTAGATCGGTAAATAAAAATCGTAAAAAAAGTTTGTGTGCTTTTCGGAGCTTAAATCTGCAAATGGAAATTTGCGAAATAAAGAAGAAAATCTTTTTCGTTGCGTTCCAACGATGCAAACTTCAACGTCATCAAAATTGAGAACTCTACGTATTGTAGGGAGTACGAAAATCGAATACGACATATCGAAATAGAAGAGTACTGGAAGGAGAGGGAAGAACTAATGAAACGTGGGCCCGGTGTTGGGATGCGGAAGTATAGGAAAATAAAGTAAAAAGGTATACGCAAATACCCTATGCAGATTTTGTAGGAAAGAAGAAAGTTTGGAATACATTCTTGAATGCGGGAAAATAAAATAAAAAATGCATAAAGAAGTGGTACACAGTTTGGAAAAGTGGCGAAGAGGCTACAAGGGGGAAGAAATGAAACGAAAAATTAATAAAGAAATGAAAGGGATACTGATCAATGAATTATGCGAGTATGTGGGAGCCTTCGAATGGACGATAAGAAAGGAAGCATAAAGGAGACAAAGGACAATAGACAAATGATAACGAAAAAAAAAGAAAACGTGTAAAAGGGTATCAATGCACAGAGGAAAGAACTGGGTAAAAACCTGCATGAGTATACTTGGAAATCAAACACTACTAATTAGGGATGTGTAACCTGAATCTGCACGAATCTGCACGAAAACGATTTTGCATGATAAGAATAAAATAATAGAAAATAAAGGAGAATTTTCGTTGCATCCCAACTATAGAAACTTCAACACCATACAAAAAAACGTTTTCTGAAACCCGCGGGAGATAGGATTTTTTTCAACTTTCACCCCCCATAATTAGAGCAGGAAATCGGCCGGATTGAAACCAAAGAAATTTGCGTAATAATCCGTTCAATTGGTGAATCACATGGACCACAGTATGTCTTGACGACATAAAATATTACGAAATAAAGTTAGTCTACAATCATTTGGAGATTACAATTGGTTCCGTTTTATAAGTTACATCTCAGGCAACTTTTGACGTCTCAGGAACGCATTAAATTCCCAAGTTCTTGGACGCGGAGATATGAATCCATCTGGAAGAACGACATATGATATCTGCTAGCAAGAGCAAGGGAAAGGCAAAACGCATATCACCTCCCTTACCGGTACTCAAATATGCTCAGTGCTATGTCCTAGTACAAATGAAGAGTTGGAACGGGACACCCAGCTCCAAGGTTCCAGAGTCCCGTTTGACAAACCCAGTGAAAGTTCATCTGACTTCAGACCTGGATCTGATGTCTGATGGTCTGATGTCAGATGAACATGATACAATTGGGAGAAACTAACGATGTTAAAGTTTGCATCCCTCGAATGCAATGAAAATTCTTTTTTATTTCCTCATTTTTATGACACCAGTAATAATTTTTTCCATGTTATTTGAGATTGTAGATTCCCAAATAAACACTTTTCAAAAATGGTTCAAGTTTTTTTGTAGCTAAAATTGGCCAAAATAAACTAAACTCTTCCTTGACACACTGGGTCATTTTGACCTGGATGAATTTGAAATAAAATGCTCACTCGGCCAAAATTAAAAATTTTCAATCATTTTTGACAAGACTGCAATTTTATATTTTCCGAATTTTAATTATGCAGACGTATTAAGAAACGTTTATAGTGTATCCCGGATTTTTTTTCAATAAAAAACGACCTAGGCTTTATTAAGGACAGGTGGATGAAGAACTATTCGGGTCAAATTGACCCAGTGTGTCAAAGCCGTAGCTAAATATGTGTGTCAAGGAAGGGTTAAGTGGTAATAAAAATTTAATTTTCATTGCATGCTAACGATACAAATTCCAATGCTGTTGATATTATCCATTTGACGTGTCAAAAAGCGGTTCAGATCGACTTTGGGAGAAATCATGTTGACTAACGACATTGACTGCATAATAAAATGACGAAGTTCGCATTGTATGAATTAAACGAAAATAATTTTTTTTTAATTACTTTAATTTTTTTTGGCCAACTTAGGCTGTGAAAATTGCTCAAACTTTTCTACATATTCTTATTAGAAATTTACAACCTCATGTTGCAAAAACAAGGCTTCGGATTATGATAAAACTAGAGAAAAAAAAATGGAAAACCAATATTGTTGCATTCCAACAATTCAAACTTCAACGTTATTTTATCAATGATATTGAAGTTTGCAACGAAAACAATTCCTTCGTTTCCCAAATTTGCCCTGGCAGATTTTGGCTACGAAAGTCACGTAAACATTTTTTAGGATTCTCATTCGGCAGCTTACAACCTAAATGTGCAAAATATGATTTCGTTCAATAATGAAAATAAGATATCGAAAATAATTTTCGCCGCATTCCAACTATGCAAACTTCAACACTACATGATGAAATTAAGTGATATTGTATCGTTGGAATGCAACGAAAATCATTATTTTGCAATCACTTGAATTTCTTTCTGTAAGCATTCGTTAAGAAAATTCCTCCATAATTTTTCAAGTAGCCTATTCAGAGATCTAGAATTTAAAATTGAGAAAAAAAATTTTCTGTACAATAATGAAAATGAGAAAATAAAAAAATAAAGAAATTTCTTTCCATTGCAACGATGCAATTTTCAAGACCATAAAATTGGTTGGTCTGATCCTGCCTCAATTATTAATTGCTACAATAGCGACATTAGTATTGCAATCTCTGAAAAAAATGTATCAAAGGAAAAAAAACTGGTGGATGGGGTTCCCAAAAAAAAAAAAAATACTCGTAAGAGCTGATAATATCGGATAAGAAAATACATCTCAAACTGTAGCCTGCCAGATATCTCAGCTGACCGACTGGTAGATCTAACGATACGTGATACACGAGATATTGATGAATTGCAAAAATGCAGTAAGAGAAACACAAAAATCCGGCGCAATTGTTACTCAAAGTACGTTAGCAACAAAAAAATAGAGCTTTTTCGTTAACAACCGAATTGTCGTAATGAAAAAATCGTGTAATTATTATTTTTCGAAAGTTTATTTCCATAATTACTACAGAGAAAGTGAAAAAGTATCGAGTTGTTGGCACTTGTTGATTCATTCGCTTTACACCTGCAGATTTATTCCGAAATAATACACGAAAGCCTGACAATTTTTACGTGTACACAGCTATACATATTAGCTATTCATGAAATGCGACACGACTATGCCAGAATCGCCTATGTGAATGTACATATATATATATATTTGATTTTTTTTCTTCTAAAAATAGTGTATGATGTCACGTTACGAAATAACGTAATTCGACGGTAGTCCCGAGGAATACGATCGGACACACGCACCCGCGCGCTCGTAAACATAAACGTCGTGCGTATCACGAGAACCAAGGACATGAGAACGAAAACGAGAAAGCTCTATCAACGAGTAATGAAATGTGAGTCACTCACCTCCCCATAAGCTCAATTTGAGCTGTGTGCAGTCGAGATTTTGGATATATTCGCCCAAAACCTTGTTGAGGAGCTCGGCGACGATCGATTCGAAAACCATTTCGACGGTTCAAACTGCTGCTCTGTCAAGTCGAGCTCAACCGGCTATCGCCACGCACGTTATAACAATTTCACTCGGTCACGCGTGGAACACCGCGTTTACGGAAACTTCATAGCGTATCTGCGAATTTTAAGGACTCGGGACACATTGTAACGAAATGAAAATCTACGAGTGCATGTAACAACGTTTGTATCATAACCTCATTTGCGCGACACTCGAAATATGCACATATACCGCGCACAACGCACGGTTGTACGGTACTGCCGAAGTACCACTGCGTCAACAGAACGGCCACGGTCATACAATACAGGTCTTGCAACGAAGTTAAATTTTCGAGGTGGGTCAGGCACGCTTATGGTCGACGCTTTTCGATCCCCTAGTCGCCACTACGCGTCAAGCAAAGGGATGTGCTTCCCCTTTATCTCTTGCAGCTCAATAAGCTCAGCCGCCGACTATGGAAATATCGAATCCTTTTTCATGCCATTCGATTGTTAGTCGTTTGTGAGTGTTTGTTAGACAAAATCCAGCGTTTGTTAGACTTTATTTATTCAATTATACGAAAAACATCATGTCAAAGTTAGCCGCGGGAAAATGGTTTTCTAATGATTTTGAACTTTTCTTCGTAACCAATCGTTTGTTAGTCGTTTGTGAGTGATTGTTAGTCGATTTTTATCATTTGTTAGAGCTTAATTTTTATTTTATCGTTAAAAGACTTTTCATTCCCATAGCACGCTGAAAGCCACGTGAAGTTGGCAGCATTGCCACGACGGCTGAGCATGGCTTTGCCCATGTGACTCCTTAATTTCAGCAAAATGCTGATTATTTCAATCCTACGCGATTGTTAGTCGTTTGTTAGTGTTTGTCAGACAAAATCCAGCGTTTGTAAGACTTTATTTATTTAATTATACGAAAAACAAATTTCATGTCAAAGTTAGCCGCGGGAAAATGGTTTTCTAATGATTTCGAACTTTTCTTCGTAACCAATCGTTTGTTAGTCGCTTGTGAGTGATTGTTAGTCGATTTTTATCATTTGTTAGAGCTTAATTTTTATTTTATCGTTAAAAAAATTTTCATTCCCATAGCACGCTGCAAGCCACGTGAAGTTGGCAGCATTGCCGCGACGGCTGAGCACAGCTTTGCCCATGTGACTCTTCAATTTCAGCAAAATGCTGATTATTTCAATCCCACTCGATTGCTAGTAGTTTGTTAATGTTTGTTAGACAAAATCCAGCGTTTTTTAGACTTTATTCATTCAATTATACGAAAAACAAATTTCATGTCAAAGTTAGCCGCGGGAAAATGGTTTTCTAATGATTTCGAACTTTTCTTCGTAACCAATCGTTTGTTAGTCGCTTGTGAGTGATTGTTAGTCGATTTTTATAATTTGTTAGACCTTAATTTTTATTTTATCGTTAAAAAACTTTTCATTCCCATAGCACGCTGCAAGCCACGTGAAGTTGGCAGCATTGCCGCGACGGCTGAGCACGGCTATGCCCATGTGACTCCTCAATTTCAGCAAAACGCTGATTATTTCAATCCTACTCGATTGTTAGTCATCTGTTAGTTTTTTTAGACAAAATCCAGCGTTTTCAGACTTTATTTATTTAATAATCTGAAAAACAAATTTCAGGTCAAACTTATAAGTTTGACATGAAATTTGTTTTTCGTATAATTAAATAAATAAAGTCTAAAAACGCTGGATTTTGTGGAATGGAAACTTATAACTTTTATTTAATAATCCGAAAAACAAGTTTCAGGTCAAACTTATAAGTTTGACATGAAATTTGTTTTTCGTATAATTAAATAAATAAAGTCTAGCAATCGCTAATTTTTTCTAACAAACACTAACAAACGACTACCAATCGAGTAGGATTGAAATAATCAGCATTTTGCTGAAATTAGGGAGTCACATGGGCAAAGCCGTGCTCACTCGTCGTGGCAATGCTGCCAACTTCACGTGGCTTGCAGCGTGCTATGGGAATGAAAAGTTTTTTAACGATAAAAAAAAATTAAGCTCTAACAAACGATAAAAATCGACTAACTCAGAAAATTTCTCACAAAGAAACTCACAAATTCAGAAAATTTGAGGGGCAGACAGCTGTTCGTCTATCTATTTGACGCCGTTTGGCAAAGTTTTGACGGGATCTGAAGAGCCGTTTCGGAGATTTTTGGGTGTATATCTATAATTGTTCTACCATACCGACTGCGATGAGGTGTCATTCCGTCTTAAGCTCCTGTATCGGGTATATCTATTATTGTTGCAAGTTTCGTAAGTTTCTTATGCGTTTGACATTACCTATTTTTGGATAACCATTCAGGTCCTCGTTTCTTCGAGGTTTTGTGCATTTTCAATTTCTTCCAACGCATAATACGTTTTTGCGCATTCGATTATTTAGTTTATGCAAATGCGTAGTGAAACACGAGTTTGAAGCAGCAAGGTTACCTTTTCGGTAATGCAATGTAGTAAATAAGTTCATATTTGTCTGTACGATAGGTATATAAGTGATTTTTAATTGACGACGCGAGTTTATTACAAAATTGTCAGAATATTCGAATTATAAACAGCAGAACAAGCCGACGAAACGCTTTTCTCTGCACTGTGTAGTTCGACTTAGCCTAACATTTGAGGCGAAGTGGAAGCTGTACTCCGTGACATATAAGTGCGAAATCGATGATAGCTGATAATATGAAGCCAGAATTTCTCCGAGATGAATAATATTTCGGGCAAAAGAAAATCGTCAAGCTCCGCGTCAGTGAAGTCCACAGACCCTGAGGCTTCGTTAAAAAAAAGACCTAAACCATCTTCGGAAAAACTGATCGAAAATTTGTGAGGTTATGTTGACCTCGTACATGCCCTTAATTCTCCCATTTCCGACATCGAAGTTGTTTCTTCCACAGGGTGCTCTAAGAAATTTGGGTGGTGTTTCAGGTCAATAAAGCTGCAGCTCTCTTCACCGAGGGTGTCCAAAATCAGAGCTCAATGTCTGAAAAGACCCGAGGCGTTGTGCAAATCCTCTTCAAGAGCTTTGTATCCAGTTTCAAGCGAAAACCTAAACCGACATTCGTGGGCGAGGACTACTTTGGCACAAAGTTCTACGAGAATCCACGAGAGTCGGGCCAAAAGTCGAAGGGACGATTCTTCGAGCCGCTGGACAAGGACAACTTCCAGCAGGAATTGCCGGCAGAGTGGGAAGCGTGGCTGAGATATCGGCGCGAAGAACCACCCACCAAAGAAGAGATCGAGGTCAATTACCGCCTGATATTGTCCAAGCGTGAAAACGCGGCCAAATTGGAAATCGAATATGCCAGTAAGAGAGAGGCAACGGCACTGGAGGCCGGAGCTAGCAGCCAACACTCTAACCAGTCGTTCCCCACCTACGAGGAGTACAGTACGACGCCGATCAAGACATGGGATCCGAAGAAATGATCGTAGCGGGAGTTTGCGTCGATTCGGTGTATAGGACAATTTAAAAATGTCATAGAGTTGTAATTTATTGTATAGATACTGTAATATATACATTGATACGCACAGAGACGCCATGCGTGTCCTGTATCGGAGCCCTATCAAACTCGTTTGCATCCGAATGGAAAAATCTTCGGTTTCTCTTATGTAAAACAATTTATTTAGTCGCTTCTATGTAGTTAAACATTTACTGATATCGTCATTTACTCGTCCTCTCTGCAAAACGTGTACGATACACCTTTCATTCGCCATGTACACCATCCTATCGATCTATAATCCGCCAAATCTCTGCTCACCATCGTCACGATTCGCTTCTGAATTATCGAACGGATAAAAAAAGAAAAAGTAATCGTCCCGAACGCATCCCGCGTATAGCAAACGCGTCGGTCCGATTTCGAAGAAAACAAAAAAAAACGTCACGTCCGGATATGCTTTGACATGTGATCTCGAAGAAAAATGAGTAAAAAAAAAATAAAGAAAAATGGCTAAAACGGATCGAAATGTCGATGCACGGTATTGTAGAATTACTTCATTGGATCGTACCGCCTCGGACGCAAGTATTCGGTATTGCCAGGCATCGAAAGTGTGCGCGACAACGCTTTTCGATGCTCTATCGAAACGAGAGTTTTTGTATCCATTTACATTGGACAGTTATTTTTCTCCATAGTTTTGGATTTCTTCCATAGGAAAAACAATTTCGATCGACTCACGCCCTATCCGACGGAACCTCCCCCCCCCGTAATTTCAACCGGAAAAATCACTGTTGTCGAATAACGCCTGGTCGTAAAGTTCAGCCTTGACGAGACGACCGCCGAAGTATCGCCCGTTCAGCGAGTCTCTTGCTCTTTCAGCCTCTGAAAATCACAATTCGTCATAATTTACGGTGAAAATAGAAGACTGCAAGTTTGTAGCGAAAATGTTTTTTTTTTACCGGTCATTTGTGAGAATTCGACGAATATCTTTATGATAACTTCCGCATCCTCGTCGTCCTCCGACTGACGCTCGTTATAAATAATTACACGCTCGACCACGCCGAATTTCGAGCACTCGTCCTGAATCTCCTCCTGCAGTGTCTCGTCCACGTCCTCAGGTGAGACCATGTTCCGCAATATTACGACCCTCGACTCAACTTTGCGCATCAACTTTTGCATCACCAAGTGACGAGCTCTGTGCCCCTTTATCGAGATATTTTCTTGCTGCTGCAACGTCTGCGTCTCGGTTTCCTCCAGCAATTTCTTCTGCAATTCTTCCTGCTGCTTTTGTTGCGCCGCTTGCTCATGGGCTCGCTTTATGATGTCGCTACCGAGGATCGTGGCCCCTGGAATCTGCCGAGGAAACAAAAGTAGAGTAGAATCTTGTTTCTTTTAAGGAGAGACATACATCTGGATGGTCGAGGTCGAGGATTTAGAAGCTATGAACATTCCGTCGGCCGTAGAAGACCTACACTATGGGCCTGGTATCGATGATTCCATGTAAGTTGACAAATTTCATGATTCATTCGTTCCCAAATTTTCAAACGCGTTTTTCTCAAAACCACGTTTTTCAAATCGGTACCCAAAATTTCTCGAAAACCAATGAACCGATTGCCTTGAGGTTTTTTGTGGTTATTCTATACACCATTATCGAGTACTTGTCATAGGATTTTTTTTTCCGTTACTTAGTTTTTGTTTTATAGGCAAAATAATAACTAATTTTTGGCCCAAAAATCACTATTTATGTTCAAACGTCCGCCATTTTGTCATAAATCGATATTTTCAAAATCGGCTATGACAAGTACTAGATTATAGTATCTAATTTAATAATCGTTTTGGTTTTTTTTAGATGATTTTTGAAGAAACGCTAGTGGATACCGTATACGCAGATGTTTTACAACGCTCTAAGGATCATACAATATCCTTGTATATTTTTGATATTTTTAAATAAAGAAAATTAAACATATTTTTGAATGTATATACTTTTAGATAATTAAAACCCCAATCCGAATTTTCAAATAGTTATCCTTGAAAAAAATCACAAAAATGACCCTTTTCCGGCTCCTAGGTGTATATCTCCCCTTAAGGAGGTTAGAGAGGTCCAGTTGAATCGAATAACAGTTTATGTATTGTTCTTCAATGAATCTAAATAAAAATGCATACGAGGTGTACATTTATTCTGTAGATGTTAGTTTTTCATAAAATATATAAGTAAAAGGCAATTTTATGCATTTTTATATTTATATTACGTAAATAATAAAAACTTTGGTGGTACTACCAGCTTGAAAAAGTGTAACATTATCGATGATTATTATGAAAAAAAACTGCGTCAGCGAATATTTTATACACTTCAGAATGAAATTTTGAGTCATTTATAATTATGCCAATTTATATTTATGTCACGAGATTATTTATTGTTACTATTAATCAATATTAAATGTTTCCGAAATGACAACTTCGTGAACATTGAGGTTGGCAGCAATGCCCTCCATGCGCCAGCCAAGATTCGTAATATTTCATCAAACCTTGATAGTTCAATATTTAAGGTAATCCGATCGCCAGGCTTCAATTCATAGGATTTTCATAATCTTTTTTTGACCTTCACTAAATATATTTATAATCGTCTCTGTAAAATTTCAGGGTCGGTTGTAGACCTCATTACAGAGAAAAATATATTAAAATTGCGTGTTTTTGTCAAGGAATTCCGAGACGACATACAAAAACCCAATTTCCGGTCGCTACAAAAGTGTATATAATAGTGGGAATCGGTCAGATTCTTAAAAATAATCAGATTTACATACTTAACACTTGTAGTATTCCAATGCTCTCAGAAAAAATTACGCCTATTGACCTAATTTTGATGTAATATCAAGTTTGATTTGAACTTCCGGTATTGGATTTATTACTACTTGCTACGATAAAGAGACGCGACAGCAAAGCAACAGCTGACTGTAGTCCTAACCTCATCTCACTCAATCGAATTTCCACACATATTTCATTTTTAACAGACATATTTCGCCGACACCAATTTTCCACGCTTTTTACCAGTCGTGGGCCGAATACAATGCTTTGTATTTCCCCCACCTGACATTGTTTCGACAGATCGACGTTGAAAAGCATGGAGGTTAAACTCGTCTGGTTGAGTAAAAAGAGACGGAGATTGAACCAATATTGCCAAATATCAAACCTAGAAATACTGGGAGAATCGTTGGAATAACTATTTTTTCATTTTTCTAATTAAATGTGAACATTCATTAAACAGTTTACACATGGGAAATTTTTAGTTATTACAAATGATTTTTTTTGCATTCGTTAAAAATATAAGTTGTACAAGTCTCAAGTATGATCAGTGGTATGCCTAGTGTGAAGCGATTGGATTACCTTAATATTTATGGTGTACGATGGGCCAGATGGAATATTTTTTTTTCTAAATGTCTACAACGGTTCAAGTTGCGTTAATCCGTTCTTAGAAATGGTTTATCTGGTGCTCAATAGCCAAAGAAATTACACTAACCGTAGCGTGAACGTCTTGCCTATCTAACCGCACGTAAAATTACAAACATTAAACCGTTTTCTATCTCTAGTGTCTTGTGATAATAGCATATATATTAAAAAAAAAATAATCTTGGGGTCTGGCTAACGCGTCAACCTCCTTGAGTACGTGTATCAAATTAAAGATAAAATAATAATAGGTTTTTAGTCAAGGAAATATTGCTCAACGTATAGCTTAAGGGATTATTAATCTTTTTGGACTTTCAATAAATACCGACCACTGGTGCGCCCACGGCCGTTGGAACGATGACTGCGGGTGGAGGAATCACAATCGCTTGTCCGGGTAACTGCTGCAGTAGCGGCGGTCTCGTCAGAGTTTGAGGTATAACGATCCCGGGAGGAGCAATTACCGGGGCAACCGTCGCCACAGTTGGAGGTGAGAGTATCGCCGATGGTGTCGTAGGTCGAACGATTCCTGGTAGCGCTGAAAATGTGTCAAAAAAAAACTCTTCGCTATAACCAACATTCGTGTGTACAAATTCTGTATTGTTTCGAAATGTGCAGACTAATTGTTTATTGCGAGCTCGGGGATTCGAAATTCGTTATTTGTAAGCGTTAATTATGGGTGCGGACTTGTTTCATAAAATGAGATTAAAAATTGAACGAAATGTTAGGAGTATTTGATTATGGCATTATTCCGTAAGTTACGGGCTCACAACAAGGTCAAATTTTTGAAAATATCGATTTTTGAGGGTTTTCAGATTATAACATTTCAAACATATTGTCAAAAAATTTCAAGCCGATCCGTTCAAAATTGAGGGAGTTCTGGGCGTTTATAGGTAGGCTTCGCGAACCGGCGAACTTTAAAGGCGTTTTCTCAAAATTACTTATTCAAAACTGGTGACCACGAAATCTCAAAGATTACTGCGCCGAGCAATTTCAAATTTTACAAGCTTCTTGTACACATAAAAAAAGCAGTGCTTGAACGAAGGAATTTTTTTTTGTTCGATGCATAGTTTTTTTTTCATCAACGAAAATGCAGCGTCTTTCTTCACCGAAAATCCATACTTTCTATATCTAAATGCGTTTGGTTTTTTTTTTATTTCGAATGATTTGTTACCGAACAGCAGTGGTCACCGCGAAGGACGTTTTTCAAAAAGCGGCCTGCTCTATGTATTGTATGTACCGCATTTATAAATATTTCTCCGTACAAAAAGTGTAAGAGGTACTTAAAACCATACTCTTTATCGAGAAAAAAAAATTGAAAACCTGCACATGTTTTCCCAGAAAATATTCACAAAAATTCTTCTTCTTTTCCGACCACGAGTTACGCGTAACCCGATAATAAATCGTGCAAGGCGATTTTCCCGCTGTCATCGCAAATATCTTAATAACTGTTGAATGAAATGGTTTATAATGATTCAATAAAGAATGCAAATAAGAAAAACTTAAACGAAAAGCTTGAAACTTCCGAAGCGTTAAAAAGTTGCGATTATTTTCGAATAATCGCAACTTTTGCGAGTACGAGAAGAACAAGAGAAAATAACATTCCGAAGAATACATACGGGATTTTCCATGAATTAATTATGACATTATTTTTTAACACATGATTGTCCTTTTTCCCCCTAAAATTGAGTTATCACTATAAATGCTTGCCAATTACACGAAATTCCTATCTTCAAAATCCCCTACGTATTTGTCTAGCTATACTCATGTAAATAAATACAATTAAGGAGAGGGTAGGGGTTTCAGCGTGAAAAAAACACTTTTGCGAATTTTTAAAATCTATATGGATAGAGTAAATTTATTGAAACCTTTTGTACATTGTCAAGTGTCATTTCAAGAACATTCCGTGAAATTTGTACGCGACAATATCCACAAACAAGCCGGTGCCGCGTTTTTCTCGAAACCACTTTTTCAAAGTCCGTGTTCACTGCCATTTGAAAACTTCATGACCGATTTATTTCAAACTTGGTAGACACTTTCTACACATAAAATACCTCCCCCCAACGGTTAGTTTGAGATTTTTTTCACATTGAGGGGCTTTTCCATCCGCAAAATGGCGGAATTTTTCGTGAAAAATAGCACTTTTCACTTTACATGACCACCAAAAATTTAGAAATAAAAAAAAATTATCAAAGACCGTTGGGGGGGGTGGAGGATTTGATGATACTTTGACTAAATTTTAATGGTACTTGATTTCACATAATTGCTAGCTGAGATACAGTGAACACCGCAAATCGTGTTATTCCAAAGGCGTTCTTGGAAAAGCTTTGTCACCGGCTTGTTTGTGGATATTTTCGCGTACAAATTTCACGGAATGTTCTTGAAATGACACTTAACAATGTACAAAAGGTTTCAATAAATTTACTCTATCCATATAGATGAAAAAAATTCGCAAAAGTTTTTTTTTCACGCTGACACCCCTACCCTCCCCTTAAAAAAATGTCCACATTGAAAATTGCGCCAGTTATACTGCGTGCCGCAGAGCGTCTCGAATTAAACATGCCTCGCGAGAATGGCTCCAGCGTCAGCATTTTGTATAATTTCTTAATATAATTTTTTTTCTGTTCACTTGAAGATATGAGTAACAACATCCTTGAATATTATTATAATCTTACTTGTCCTTCTACCAAAAAAATCGCTTAATTTTAGACGTTTTCAGTGATGTAAGCCCTCAACCAAAAGGCCTTGGAATGAACCCTCGAGTAATGTTACCTTTTAGGGTAACCGGATTCAGAAGTGGCGGAGTGTTGGCTCCAAGCTTGGAGAGGCCCAGTGCGACGGCGTTGCTCGCCACGGCATCCATAGCTTGTATCTTCGCCGTAGCAGCTGCGGCGGCCACAGCTGCCGCTGTTGGCATCATGCTCGTCGCGCTCGGTGGTCCCATTAGAGCATTTGGTGGCGTTATGGCTCTGCCGACTCTGAGATGTTGACCACCGAGATCGAAGAGATTCATCGAGGCGATCGCCTCGAGCGCCGATTGCATCGTCTCATACTCGATGAAACCATAGCCTTTGTGTCTGTGCGGCGAGCTACCCTGCGCCAATTTACAATATGTTATCGGTCCGAACGCCTCGAACACCGATTTAATATCTTCCTCTGTCAAATCTGGATGTATCGAGGCGACATAAATACGATTGTAATGTTTGCTCTCCTCCGTTATTTCGTCAATAACCGATTGCGCCTGCGGCATGTTCGATGGCCTTCCGACTACCTGTTGATCAGACAAGCACATGTCTCTATAGCCTTCGTTTCTAGCTATCGTCCAGATGAAAATTCGACTCGTTAAGAATGATCAGTCAATTGAGAAATAAATCAATAATTACGAATGCGAGAGGACAATGAAAAATGGCTGTTGAAACATTTATTACCGATCCACCAGGCATCTAAAATCAATGAAAACAATATTTTTTCAAAGCTCGACGCTGAATGTTCTTTACTTTGGATTCTACTGTTGCGATCGTTTTTTGTTGGCTTTAAAAATACTTTGGGGTCATAAAAACAATGTGCAATTGGTTCTGTAGGGATTTTTTTTTACGTTTCGCTCACATATTTATGGTATAGTCAGCACATCTATGTGCTGACAAGGTGGAAAAAAAGAACGAAACTTGGAACTTTACTTTTAAGACCGTGCAAAAAATTCAATTCTCGATATTTTTACTTTACTCTAGTTACGGCGATAGCCTCAGGTCTACAAATAAAAATTGAAATCAATTTTTTTATTTCAGATGAGCAAAACCTCCGGAATCATGGCAGACGTCAACCTACTTTTTTTTACACGTTATTGTCTTTCGAACGGAGTTTAGCCGATTCAACTCGTTATTTTTGTTTCATAACATTCTGAGGGATTGTAAAAATGTTAATGAATGTGTGGTAAAAAATCAAAGATAACGTTTTAATTGTTTATAAAAAAAATTCCCGAAAAGCGAAAAAAATAGCTGTCACGTGGGATGACCCACTTAAGTGGCGGCTGTTTATAACGTACATAATATTACGGCACTTGAAATTTATAATAATATGTATTTATTGGTCCACTCGACATTTTCGACGTTTTCTCAACTTTGTCGAATTAAAAATTCTTTATGAAATGTTGAACGTTTGTCACTGTGTAAATAACGTGGAGCTGAAGACGCTTCAGCTATAGTCAGTCCCGCCAATGGCAGAAACGACCGCTATTGCCGAGTCTCTCAGTTATTTAAAAAAAAATTGCAACATATTTATGTTGAATTTCGAAGATGATAACTATCAATATCATTTGCCGGCTTAGAAATGTTTTTCAACAATATTATGAGTTGGATACTGCCGCATAATCATTTATTTTTACATGAAATTTTATTCGCAAGAAGTTGGCGGCCTGCCGAAAATTCATTGTTTTTCATCTCCCTTCTTGCAGCCAAGAAACGGTATCGAAACCCCTTAATATTGATAAGAGAAACTACTTTCTTAAAAAAATAATTGAATTCATACGGAACTTATGTCTTATTTTTATGAAACATATTTCCGAGAGGAGAAAAACACGTCAACCTTTGAAAAACTAGCGAACAAAAGTAGACAGATTGTGTAAATACAATGAAATAAAAAGACACTCAATATATCTCTAGTATAACCCTATAGATAATTCAACCCATCCCTTGCAAGGGATTATACTAGATCATTTGGTCATTATACTAGATCTTGGGTCATTTGCAACAAATTAACCCCCGCCGACTGGGGATCGAAAATGACAAAAGAGAGATAGGACCGGGCAGGGAAATCTACCTACTCAGTTTATCGCCTTTTTTGCGCACCCGTTTTTTAGAAAGCTTATGAAATAAGGAACCTATTTTCGTGATTTGTATGCCACGTGTTACATTTTTATGAATAATTTTCGTCGATATTTGAAAAATTAGAAAAAAATAATTCTTGCCACATAAGATCTTGTATTTCTGAGATTATGAGAGTGTTGGGCATGTACTTTTTTCCGAAGTTATCATTCATTTATCAGCTTTCAGAAAAGTATCAATAGAGTACCCAGAGACGAGTAATTTTTTTACAATTATTTGTTTTTGGTAATAAGTCTGAACATTTGTAAATACTCTTAAATGAGGTTACTACTTTGTTGGGCGGGAAAAAATTGGTTTTGCTGTTTCGGCAAGAGTTTTGAAGAAAAGGAAGGTGCACTCAATGGTCCTGGCGTATCAGATTAGGTGTAAGTATGAAACTTTTCATTTTATTCGCACATAAACTTCAGTTAAACTTTAAACGCGTTTTTCTCGAAACCACGTTTTCCAAGTTTGCGGAAGCGCTCCTACACGCCTTAGATGAGCAATCGTTATGAAATTTGGCAGGCAGGTGTACAGCAAACGTCTTCATTAGTTGAACTAGAATTATCCAAAAATATTCAAACGTTTTTATTTTATCAACAAAAAACTGCAAAATATTTAGTAAAAACCAATCTTTCCGTTCGATCGCTCATTATTTCTTTATTTTTCAATTTTTCTTCTTGATTCTAGTTCGACTTATACACAATGTTGTACAGAGTAAAAATATGTTTGATTTTTTTGCTCCAGATCACCATGTTTTGTCAAACTTAACAAATATTATCATGTTCAATAAAGACTGCTTAGTAAACATATC
This sequence comes from Ophion slaviceki, assembly GCA_944452715.1. Classification (NCBI taxonomy): domain Eukaryota; kingdom Metazoa; phylum Arthropoda; class Insecta; order Hymenoptera; family Ichneumonidae; genus Ophion; species Ophion slaviceki. Next base: position 33,716,045 of record OX101786.1, on the reverse strand, counting down.
AAATTTCAACATGCTACATTTAATATTTTTCGCAAAAAAAATCGGTGAAAAATTGAACTTTTTTCGGTCCAACAAAGTAGAAACCTCCCTTAAAACCACTAATTTTCGACCCCTAGTTAACAGTTGTTAATTCATTGCAAATTAACTCTAGAATAACCCCTTTCAAGGAACAGGTTAAATTACCAATCACTCTGTATAGGTACACTACCTTGATGTTTCGTCCACCAATCATGACACCATTCATCTGTTCAACCGCCAGTTGCGCCGCTTCCGGTATCTCGTACTCGACGAATGCAAATCCCTTGTGCTTCTGGGTCACCGGATCCCACGACATGTTGATCGGTTTTATTGGTCCAAAGGGTAGAAAAGCTTGCCTTATCGTGTCTTCCTTGAGCTCGAAGCTTATGCTCCCTACGTATACCCTGTGCCGAAAATTAGGCAATTATTAAGGGGTTACCCCCACTTGCGATTTTGAAAAAATCAATTTTTTTTATTGCATTTTTTTGAAGTGCAGTTTTTTTGATGCCCGGAATAAATGACTATGTAAGTTTACAAAAAAAAATATTTTCTTCGTGTAAACTGAAATTGAAACTTTAAACGCGTTTTTCTCAAAATGGCATTTCTGAAGTCGGTGACCAAGATTACTCGAACACTAATGAACCGATATTCTTGCAATTTTGCAGGCTTATTTAATACATAAAAATGTAGTCTTTAATCGTTCGATTTTTTTCGAAAAAATGGCCGTTTTATAGCCAAAAAACGGTTTTTTTCGTTAAAATCGAACCATTAACTTTGACTGTCCGCCATTTTGTGAAAAATGAATATTTTTTAAAATCCTTCGATTAAAGACTAGTTTATACTTATATTTGACTAAATCCATCCGCATTTTTTTTCAGATGATCCACTTCGCCGCAATGTTGGTCACCGCAAACCGTGTATATAAAAACATTATTTCATTGACGGCCATTTGCCACTAAACAATGTAATATTTTTCAATAAAAAAATTACTGAAAGTTCTTCAAGATGTGTTCTTTAAGATGGTATATTGATCGATTAAAAAAGTTTTGTAGTTTTCTTTTAAAAAATTCATGAAAAAGGCCTTTTTTGCGCTACAAGTGTGGGTAACGCCTTAAGAGGTGGCTTATGGCCAAAATATGTTTTAGATTTTTTTGCAGTTATTCCAAGTTAGTAATGGTGAAAGACGTAATATCGAGGAAGAGAAGACCATTATCGAGTTACAAAGAGGTCTTTTCTCGCGGTATGCGTAAAAACCGAAGTAGCCAACTGTAACAGCTGTATGTATAGTGTATTCTCAACTCATTGAATTTCAAATATGAACACTCTTGCATGCTAGTTGTAACCTACTTTGCCCAGGAATTAAACTGATTAAATTTCATGTTTGAGCTACGCATGAACGGCATGGGTGGCCAACCTTTTTTTCAACTTAATTTCCTTTTTTTTGCTAATTAAAGCAAGGAAGCAAGTTTGCTTTTGGTGTTCTTTTGGTGATATGTACAATCAAAGTTAACATTTATGTTCATTTGACCCAGCTCCGCGGGTCACAACACCACCAGATTGGCCACTCATGGCTCAGAGAGTACGTAATAATTGCAAGTTCTTGACGTATTAAGGGGTTAGGCTACCGTGAAAATGACGAACGTTCGTCGCTTGAGGCAACTCAAATTGAAGAGGAACGTCCAACATATGGTGCAGAAATCGCAGATTGAAGGCAAATTTGTGCTGACAACGATAGAACTGCTAGTAAAACTTTAAGCGATCATCACAGTGTAAAATTGTAAATAATCGATTGTTTTACATTATCCGATAGTATAGACGGTTATAAACATGCTGTTCATTTTTTGGGGCGAAATTCGAATTATTTCGGTTGCTTCAGCCTTTCTTAGAAATAGGGATTCGACCAGCTGCGTGAGACTTGGCGTGGACGGACGCGTTTTTCTCGAAATGTCGTTTTCCAAAACAGTGTACACTCTCAAAGGAAGAGTTTTCAAGCTATACGTTTCAAATTTTGGCGCAACATTCTTCACGCCATTCTTTATGTTGCTATGGAAGCTTTTTTTTCCAAGAGCTTCATATCTTTTTTAACGACAAACTCGAAAAAATAGGGTAAATTCGATACTTTTTTCAAGCCGCCGCCATTTTGTCAATTTTGATTTAAAAAAAACCTCCATAGCAAGATAGCGGCTTTCATACTGATTAATAATCTATTTACAAATTTTGTTTCAGATAATATTTACGGCCACAACTGTGTACACCGCGAGGACTCCTTTTTTCGTAGACATTTCCAACCGTTAAAAAAAAGTAAAACAAATTAAAATAAACGTTTAAAAATTTGTTTTCTGTTATTCATGAGTGCTTTGATTTGACATGAAAAAATCAGACCGATTAGCGTATTTTAACCATCGAACCAAAAATCGCAAAAATCAGCTATTTTTCGACCCGTTACACTGCGATGATCTCTTAAACGCGTTTTTCCTCGAACCTATATTTTTCAAAACGGTGTACATGATTTCTCGACATTTAATGAACGTATAGACTTAAAATTTGGTACACTTATTGAGTGCAATAGTAGTTTAGTTTTGAACGACGATTTTCTTCTCAACATTCTTTTCTCATTAGTTTTAACAATAATGATGTCACTATTCTTCGAAAGAACGAAAAAAAAATTCCAACATTTTTTTTATGATCCAAACATGATAACCAAAAAATCTCGGTCAAGTCTTAGCCAATATTATCTACTTTCAAGAGAAAAAACACGTTTTTTTTGTTTCAGATCACTCGGGTGGCCAACATGAAGTATATCGTTGAGCCCCTCACGTTCAAAGGTCCTTCGTGAGATTGTTTATAACGTCTTCAATTATTGATGTTTGAAAATAAAATTTATTACACAACTTTGGTAATGTACATAGACATAAATATCCGAACGATTTTCCAATCATCTGACTTGTTCCTTCAAAATTAATTTCTTTAGATAACCCTGGTTTGTGAGTCGTCACAGTAACCTAACGCCGTAACGGACTAAACTAACCTGCACATCAAAGCGAGGGCCTGCTGTCTCTGCACCTGATTTCGCTGACTGGCCATTTGCTAAAACACAAAAAATAACGAATCCATCATCCACCGTTCTACATTCGTGCTATATATATAAAGTTCAATGAAAAAAAAAAACAATTACAGACGCATAAGTATCAGAACTTTTGAAAACGATTTTCGCGCTGTATTTGCTGATTTGGTCGAAATTTAAAGCATTTCTTTTTTTCTCAATCTTCAGTTAGATATTCCACAACAGAAAATACGACCGGTGTTGCTGAAGCTATCCTCAGACTCGATATTTATTAGGACTCAAAACAGAACCCATTTGTTTTTTTAGCATGATGCACAATTGTTTATTTGTCCTCTACTTGTGATTTTTATCTCGGCCACCCTGCACATATTAACAAAAACTTATTTAGAAATTGGAACATTTGTTTTTTGGCAAGATGAATGCTACGTTACGATTTGTATGTTAATATTCTAGTTTAAAAAAAAACTATTTACAAGACCGCTCTGTTGGCGAGCCCCGTTGAATTATAACTTTCCAGCTTCAGCTTCGGTGGCAATTTCAAGAATTAGGATATTTTAATAAATTGTCAGAACGTACCGAGTTAAACAAAGGTGGTTTTGATATTTTTACCGACAATTATCCTCGGCGGTAATTATCCGCGAATTACTTTACTGTGGAGTCGAGTGTTCAATTGTCGCCAAAATTAATCAACAATAAATCAGCTTAAAATTGGCAATAGATTATATTATGCGTTGAAAAATATTGGTGCTGGTTTAAAATTCCGAACTATGAATGATCAGAACGCTCAAACTCCGAAAGAATATTACCTCGAAAGATCAGAACTCGGAAAGAATTTTACACGAAACACCAAAACTCCGGAAATCTGAGAGCACCGCCAAAATAATTCGACTATGGGAGTTTTTAAAGTTTCAAAATTATCAATAAATCGACTAATTATTTCAAGAATTCTTTTCATTAAGAAGTAATTTTGCGTCAATTTTGAAAGTTGTCTAGACGATGTTATACGTTCTACACCATTTACAGTCAACTGTGTAAACTTTTGCAGGCATGATCTTGATATGGGGGCCGGGATGAAATTCCGAACTTTGAATGCGCCGACGGTTTAAAATACCTAATTTTAATGTTCCGAAATTACAAGGTTCGTCAAGATCATGCCAGCGAAAGTTTACACAGTTGTCTGTAAATTATGCTGAACGTATAACATTGTCTAGACAAACTTCAAAATTGACGTAGTCACTTCTTAATAAAAACACTTTCTTGAAATTATTCGTTGATTTATTGACAATTTTGAAACTTTTAAAACTTCCATAACCGAATTATTTTGACGGTGTTCAGATTTTCAGAGTTTTAGTCTTTCGTGTAAAATTCTTTCGGGGTAGTATTCTTCCGAAGTTTTAAGCGTTCTGATCATTCAAAGTTCGGAATTTCAACCCGGCCCCAGAATATTCATCACATAACTCAAAGTGAATGTTAAATTATTTGTATTGTTCAACCCTTTAAATTATCCATTTCAAATGTTATTTTATTTTTTTTAATAGAATTTCACTTATTTGTAAGTTCGAAAATGACAAGCCGAAGTACTGGGTTATACTGTAAACCGAGCAGTGAATGGACGAAAGCTGATTTATATTTAAAATAGACAACGAATATGAATTGTCGATAAAAACTCGAATCACTATATTTAGCAAAAAAAAATCACAGGTGTCGTTACAACCGATTTTTCAGTTTGACATCGAATTTTGACGTCACACGGAATTTTCCTAGTATGTGGTACTTGCACACCGCACAACTTAGTGACGATAGGGCTGGGCACAGTAGGTGTTCTAAAGGTGAAAACAAAAGTTTTTATGAGTTTACGGGTAAGTACTACCTTTATTACTTAAGATAGGATCAATCTTTAATTTTCTGTACTATTTAAAAATTAATTCGTAATAATAGTTTAGAATTACACATGTTTATTCACTGGTGCTGTGTTCGTACTTTTTCCCAGTCAATGGACATATGTATGGGCTTTGTTATCATAATTCTCAAAGCAGAGTGAAACATTTGAAAATGTGCTGAAAATTAAAAAATTAATTACTGTTAAGAATTGACAATGTACATTGCATTAAACCGTGTCAGAAAATCATTTCATTCGTTTTTTAAATTTTTGCTCAACTTCATTTTTTATTTTTCTGTCGGAACAAACTTTGGTAGTTTTTTGAGAATGTCACCTTAAGGTGCAAAAAAGCTTTGTGTATTCTCTACGAAATCGTAATAAGAACTATAATATTCATATGTATAAGAATATCAACATTTTTGTTCAACACAGTAATTCCCAAATCTAGCATTTAATAAAAAAGATAATCATTTAATAATAATGAATCGTTATACTTCACAGCGTTCATCTACACTGCACGTCCATTTCTGCACTTCAATGTTATTTGTGGCAATTACCGCGAATATTTTTTTCTACAATCAGAATAATATCTTTTGTAAGTTGCAGCAATTAGAAAAATTGTTTCGATAATATTTTTATTTTACGGTCCATCTGAATCCTACAGTGTCGTTATCCGTTCAGTCACTGATCGGTTTATCCCAAAATATCAACCTCAGACCATTATCGAGAATATCAATTTTATCCTGTCGAGAAAATGTCGTTTTTCATAATTATCTATCGCTATATACGACTTTGTGTTTTATCTTCACGATCGTTATATCGAATAAAAGGATGACTAACGCATCTCTCATGCGCAATGATTGTCGTGGGAGATTTTTTATATTGATTCTTGGGTACAATCGTACATCGTAGTTTCGAAGATAAAGTGGTTTTTACGGTTTTTAGAGTATCCCGGGAAGGATGAAATTGCAAAGTTACCTGCTGCTGATGTGCCAACGTTTGCTTCATCAGGACCATCTTGATGCTTTGCTCCAGCGCATATTTCTTTGCCCTGCCAACAGTCTCCTGTTGCTCAGACGAAATTTTTGGCAGACCAGCACCGGGCAAAGTGTGATACTTTGCGCCTGGTCCTGCGAACAAACAAAATATTCGTACCAAAATCACGACTCGAATACAGGTACACGGAGAAAAATACGGCCTCAAATTCTAACACTGGTTGCCAGAATTCTGATATTCAGTGCTGGAAAAGTATAGCAGTTTACTGCCAGTTCAGAATTCTAAGACTTGTTTTTATAGAAGTGTAAAAATTATTCTCACACCGTATAGTAAAAATGATGCGTGCATATTACATTTGAAACTATATTACATGAAACATACGCTATATATTCATATGGATTTTACTATACGTATAGCATACATCTTCGGCGTATAGCGATAAATATTACGAAGTTATTAGTAAAATGTGACTCTTTATACCGTACTTTTTGTAGAATACTGGAAACTAATTGTTCCAATCACGTGGGTAAAATATTTTTTGAATACTACAAAAAATCACAATATGCCGAATAAAATGTATTATTTGTATCAGTTTACGTGTCATATCGTAGGTTAAAATTTAAATTTCTTCATTATTACTATACCATAATTACAATTTTTATCTTCCGTTCAATACTTTTTGATATTTAATATTTTTTTAGAAGCATAGTATTAATTCTAAACTTCGAGGCCCCTGTTTTCTCCGTGTACGTATGAGAGACCGGGTGCTATATGAATAAGCTCAGATCTTATCAGCTAAATGCTCACGTCATCGGAGACAACGTTGACATATTTTTGCGCGTTTTGTCTCAACGAATCAATATCAAATTGTACATTATCCAATCTAACTCACAAACAATGAATAATTCCGGCTTATTATGAATAATCGAAAGGCTATAAATAATACCAGGGTTGCTGCGCATTATTGATTCAGAAATTTCCTGATTTTTCGAGGCTTTCCATACAGGTTTTGCAAATTACCCAGGGTTAGGGTCAAATTAAGGGGGGAACTACTGGACCAAACGTTTTGAAATTTGTAAGATATTTTATTGTACATTAGAAGATACGAAAAACATTTTTTTTAAATCGACAATAAGTGTTCATTAGCAGCCTGCAGCCAGTTGTTGCTGAACGAATTTTCCCCGCGATGTCGAACTGCGGCAGCTGTAGTTTTAAAAAATTTGAAACTAAAAATTCAAAAACCATTACGTTCTATATGAATGTACGTTGTCGATAAACCAAGAAAAAGTTGAATATTGCAATAATGGCAGCACTCACAAAAAATAGATCGAATGTTCACTGAAAATTTTCGTGTTTTTTTAATGCAAACAATTATTGTTTAATTCAATTTTTTAATTGAATATGGCGGTTTATCGACGAGAGAATTATGTGTCTAAAACCGTTTGGTTGGAAGGAATCGGATAAATAGTTTTTTTTTATCGCTGCCGCAAATTTCGAAAATTCGTTCAGCAACAATTGGCTGCAGGCTGCTGATGAACTCTTGTTGTCGATTGGAAAAAAAATGTTTTTCGTGTCTTCTAATGTACAATAAAATGCCCTACAAATTTCAAAACGATTGGTCCAGTAGTTGCATTCGAAAAAAATCCCGAAATTTTTCGTCATTTTCGACCATTTATATGTATTTCCCTCCTTAAAAACAGTTTGGTTTCATAAAATATATATCTTTCAAAGTTAAATACCACAAGTTAAGTCTTGTTTCAACCATACTAGTATTTGTAAACGTTACAAACTATACGGGAAAAATCATATACGTAGAAATAGCAATGAATCGTTTTTGTGAAAAAAGACAACGTTTTCAACCGACTTGAAAGAGCAATGGAAATTCTCAATTCGATCCTTCTATTGAAAAATTAGGTTGAACTGGATAACATAATTTTGTTTAACATTAAATACATGAATTTGTTATAAATTAAAATAAAATTAAAGAAGAACTGAAATTAGAAAAATAATTTAAACATTGGAAAGTAAAAAAATACATGAAAAGCAAATACAGATACTTTATTATAAACAAAAATTTTTATGCCGATGACAATAAATAAAAAATAAATATGAACACATATCTATAATACTAATGATGTGGTTGTGTATCGACAGATCGAATGCAAATGTATAGAGCTTTCCAGTAAATTAGTTTCCAGTTTTTTAAATTTTCAATATTTGGCTCTGGCATAACTTTTTTTTTGTATATAATGAAGAATAATATAAATATTGAAAATATACAAAAATATTTATATTTATACTGTTCAGTTTTTTTGTCAAGTCGGTTCCATTTTTCGTAATTCTTGTAAAAACCAAATTCTGAGAAAATGCCAGAGAATTTCCAAAATTTCCTTAATTTTTCCCGATTGTTCCCGGAGGAAAAAAATTCCCTGAGATTTCCATATGCGTAACAACCCTGAATACGTATCTACCGGCAGTAGTGGATACGCGATTGGTGGGCGACTTCCGCGATTTCCCATGACAAGCAGCGTTGCTCTGCGTCAATACTTGAACGTATGACCGCTCAGCCACGCACTGGCTTGTGCATTAACTATTGAGACCTAGGCCTACGTCCCCTACGAAGGAACATTGGAAAAAAGAATAACAATAATACACACCAGCAACGACCTGCCCCGTCTGATTGAGATCATAAATCGGTCCTGGTAGGAAGTCCTGCGCCTTGCCTATGAAAAAATCATGAATTAGACGGTTGCACTCTGTAATATCGTCCGTCCAATCAATATCTCAACCATCTCGCTACGAAACTCACGTTCCACGAATTTTCATAATTCGCGCAAACACACTCGCGATGGTCGAAATACAATTCCGACAAGAATAATTTCGTAATAAAATAATAAAAACTTCGCAGTATTTTGGGATAGCGTGAACTAATCTTTGGTGGCTTTCTTTTCTTTCTTTTTCTTTTCAAATTTTTCAACGAGCGACAAACTTGTACTCAAGGGGCCGGGGGTGGGGGGCAAGTGTCGTTTCTGAAGAAAGCACGACAGAACTGTTGTACGTGCGAACGTTTAAAAGTTTTTTTTTGTTTCTTCAGAAATGGGACGTAAAAAGTAACGATGCCGGCGAAGCAGCTTCCCAAAGTTGGATCTTCCGAGAAACTGTAATCTCAAAGAAATTAAAATAGTCGAGGCAGATACGCCCACATGACAAACAATAAAATTCACTTTTCTTTTTCTTTCATCTTGATCTCGTGTCTCGTGTTGATGTGAATGCATATAAGGACGTGGACAAGAAGCGAAGCGACAGTTGGTATATTTATCGAAAAGGGTTCAATTACGAACAGTATGTCCAGAATGCTCGATATTGATGGGACAAAGCGGTCGCGGACTTTTTAATTTGGTTCACGGAGCGATTTCGTGGCATTGAAACCCAGTAGAAGTAAAGTACAGGCACAATGTATCTGTATATATATATATGACAGGCCCAAAGAGTATTGACGATAATATCCAATATATAAGTTCATCAAGGTATCCGTGTGTATTATTGTTTCACGAAGAAAAAAAAACTCCCCAAATGTTGCTACATTTTTCGTATCTCAGCTACGAAAATTTGATTACAGGGTGATACTACGATTGGAAAGATTGGCGCAATTTGGTTCTTGATTGGTCAAGATAGATCGAGTACTCTATTAGTCCCTGGAACAGAAATCAAAACACGTCGATTGAAACGTATTTTTTTTAAGATGCCTACTCTTCTTTAGTGTCATTGTTATTATCATGTTTAAAAAAATAATAATTTCCGGACTAACGAAAAAGGATCATACGATTTCATTCTTTCTTTTAATTTCTTTTTTTTTCGTTCTATCGACTCGTTTAGCCGTGTTCGGGGCTGAGCAATGAAGGTCGCGCGCACAAAATGTCCGAGAGCCTGAGGGCGAGACGCAGAAATCTGGAAGCACAAAGCAAAAGGAGAACACGCTAAGTGCATTTTTTTCTGCGCCAATCACGCTGTTCTTTTGCCTTCGACAACCTAACAACTTGTACCGATAACTATTTAGCGACCCTGATGGATTTTTTTTTCATAATTCTAACGATAAACAATATTTAAAGAAACGCAAAAAGATAAGAAAAAAAAGGACCAAAGCAATGGCGCACACCTGATTGCGATATTGATCGTAACGCGCCACGAGTCTAACAGATCTTCGAATTTTCGTTGACGAAGTTCTTGGATATTTGAACAACTGATTAAATATATATGTCGCCACTGCCTCATCTCATTATGAGCCTCGTGATATCGAATAAGAACTGGTGATTTTTACACTTTTTTTTAACAAATGGAACTTTATATTTGTTGTTTTATTTTCTCGATCAATGATTTATATTTACGATCGACTTTTTTGTTTACGATGTAAACAATCAAGGTGAAGTGTGCTGTCGCGGATGAAGTAATAAAAGTTTGGAAACACGAAAAGTACTTATGAAATACTATGAGTTAGTAGAATTTATAGTCGGTAGGAATGTTGAGAATTGTTTCTTTCGTAATGAAACGTATAACCCTGACGTCACGAAATACGCAATATGCTTCTACAATTAAAATATTTTCGCTTTTTGCCAGTCAAAAACCAAAATGAATATGAAGAAAATGCATTTACAACTTTCATCGGAACTGATAGATTCAGGGTAGTGAAAAAACGAATTTTAAAGATCCTCAGGCTATGGATTACGGAATGACAATATCTGCGAATAATAAACTGTTAAAAAGACTTGTTTACTCATTGTCAATAATTATTGTCTGAGATACTTTTTGCAACACCAGCCTTTATAATGTAATGAAATATATTTCGAATATTTTTCATTCACGAACGGAAAAATTGAAAAACGCCCTGAAGTTTTGCAAATGTTGCCGTCTTGGTAGCTGTTTAAAAAATCGCTATTTTCTTCGGATGACAATTAATTCTGCTCTGTGAACGCCCCATATACATGGAAAGCATATATTGGTTAAGGCAGTCATCCCATGTGACAGGACCAAAAAGTCGGAATTTGTTTTTGCACCAATAGCCAAAAATGTGTCTGTTACATGGACCTGGCATAGGAGACCATGGCGAGTCTACATTTTCTTTGTGTAAATCGTACTTGAACTTTTAACGCATTTTCCTCAGAACTGTAATCTTCAAATTGGCTCCTATGGTAACTCAAAAACGATTGAACGGATTTCGCTCAAATTTTTATGGAATAGTTTTCAGTTTTCTTTTTATGGTATAGAATCATGGTAGCCGTCAACCAACTTTGTTTTACACATGAGTGTCGTCCGAACGGTGTAAAGTCGATTCAACTCGTTATTTTGTTTTGATAAAATTTTGAGGGACTGTAAAAATCTTAATAAACGTGTGGTAAAAATTCAAAGATAGTGTGTTTTAATGGTTGATGACAAAAAAAAATAGCTGTCACATGAGATGTCCCCGTTAATTTGTGGATTTCGTGTGCAAAAATTTCGCGGTTATTTATAAATATCGACAGAGATAAAAAAAACACATGACGTGTCCGAGATGCGATTTGTGTGATAACACTTCCGAAATCGCATAAAAAGCACAATTTATGATTGCAGAGATACCGAGTGCAAGATAATAAACAATGGTGTAAACGAGATATGTTACGTCTACTGTAGGATTTCAAATTTATGTTACGGTTGCGCTCTACTTTTGTTGTGCCTCGTGAAAATAGGCTACCAAAATTGTAAAGTGCAATTATTGGAATTCATGAGATGCTTAAGCGAATTTGTTTGAATAGTTTCGACCGTGAGAAAGAGTGGCCACGATCGAGGAGAGACAAAGAAGATGCGTGAATTAATATGTGGGGACTGTTCCATTGGCTCCGTGCGAAACATTAGCAACTTTAGCGTTCGTATTTTTGTCGGCTCTGTCAAGTATCTGTGATTGTGGTTTTAATGTTGTGATAAATTATGAAAATGAAAATCGCGCCCCAATTGCATTTAATTTGGTTCCATTGCATCAATTTGTCTGGCCAAAGACGGCAAGAAGCGTCTCCTTTAAGTAAAGTGAAAAAAAGTAAGTCAAATTTCCTTAAAATGTAAATTTTGGTTCACTTGTAATGTTGTTAGAAGACGAGACAAACGAAGGGTCTTTAATTGCTTTTATTAAAATTTAATAAACATATATTGTTGCTGCACTACTTTATACTATAATAAATGAAACTTTGTTTTCACACCGAAATGAGCATAATTTTAAAGACTGGCTTCGAGAATATAACTCACAAAAATAATTTCCAACCTCAAACTCAATGTAAGGAAAAACTGTTGGCATCTACTGAAAACGTCACGGACGTAGAAGAGTTAAGCACAAAATATGACCCAAGTTTAATAATTCAAGCTCATGTCATAAGGCAAACCTCTATTCCTTCGACGCCTTACAAAACTTCTTTAAGGGATAACACCACTCTAGGATTTTGGGGAAAACGTGTTTTTGCTTAAAAAATACTTTGGGGTCATAAAAAACAATATGCAATTGGTCTTGTGGTGAATTTTTTTTTTCAAAGGTTCAATTATCGATTTCCCGCAGCGCCTCGGACTTCAGGCGTCTCGTACAACTTTAAACGCGTTTTTCTCGTAACCACTTTTTTCAAACTGGAAGGACGGATTACTCGAACACCTTTGCATGGATCGATTTGAAATGTTGATAGTAGCTTCACAATTACATTCTCTATGGGAGGACGTAGCAGTTTTTTTTTAAATTAAATGTAAAGTTTGTTTTCATAAACACTTTACTGCTTATTTTTTGGGCAAAAGATCGGCTTATTTCCTTTAAGGAGCGCCATTTCTTCAAAATTTGATTTAAAAAATCCCTACGTAGTCCCACAGCTAATAACATATAGATTATAATTTTTCTTTGGCTTTTGTTCCAGGTCTTATACTTTACGAAAACACCGTCCTCCCGTGAGGCTATTCGTAAAAAAACACGTTTTTCAAGATGGGCTCTGTCGCCGGCATTTTTTATGAAAATAATAACTTTTAAAAAATACTTTAATGTGTTAAGGGGTGAGATGCAGTCAGAATTTTCAAAACATCGATTTTTTAAAACATTTTCTTGAAGTATGTTTCGAAAATATTCCCTGAAAATTTCAAGCCAATCCGATGAATAGTTTCGGGGATATCCCACAATTAGTGAAGGGGCATCGGGTCCCCGTGGCAGGTAGCGGCTGACAAACGCGCAAACGATGATACCCGGGAAGGCAGAATGCTTCGAAGACAACAACAAAGTGATATTTTGGAAGCTTCCACATCGGCAGAAGCCCTATTGTATAGGCCAGGAATTGATGATTCGATGTAAGTAATTGTTTAATTAGTAATTCTATACATAAATCAAGTGTAAAATTGGAAAAATCTTTCAGAAATTTTCAAAAATTTATTACTAAAAAACTATGAACTTTAGCAAAATTTTATAAAGAATACTTTCGTTTTAAAATTGCCCAAAATGTTAAAAAATAAATAATTTATCCCAAAAAACTTTAATTTTTTGAAAAATTGTTTTAACAATTAGCTATAAACAAGTGAATGCTCGAATTTTCGGCAAAAAATGTCATATTCGGATTCAGCGGATCAAAATACATAAGAAGAGTTTAGCTTCATCCATCGAGCTCAAAATTTTACGAACATATCATACCGTATCCACATCGAAAAACTTTAAACGCGTTTTTCTCGAAACTATGTTTTTCAAGTCGGTGACCACTATAATTAAAAAACCGCTCGATGGATTTTGATGAAATTTGGTGTGCTTATTGATAGCATTAAAAACTAGTCCTTAATCGAAGGATTTTCATTTTTGTTGAAAATTTCTATTTTTTAAAACAATAAACGAGCGATTTTTTGGTCGAAAATCGAAAGTTATTTGCCGAGAGCCGCCATTTTGTTAATTTTTGGAAAAAAGCTTCGATTAAGAACTAGAATTATTATTAAACTAATGTTTTTTTTGTTTTTTTTTTTTTATTTCAGATGATCCAGTAAAATTTTATGATGGTCACCGCAAAGCACTACATGCCGAAGGGATCCGACAAAAGTGGCGATATTTTTATAAATAATCAATATTTTTCTTTGAAAATTTGTACAAGTCAAGTTGAAATATAACATAAAAAGTCTGTTTAACCACTTTTGTAAAACAAACTTAATTACTATAAAAAAATAATTATTGAAAATGCTTGTTTTTTCACGCCCCTGACTGCACCTCACCCCTTGAATAAACCCTCTCAAAAGAAATCCTTTTCTTTTTTCATACTCCGAAAATAAATGGTCAAAGTTAGGCCTTATTTTCTGCCGCTAGAGTGGTGTTATCCCTTAAAGGGAAAACTGCAGCAATCCATTTGTTGCATTGTCTAACTTCAATTTTGCCGTAGGGAATCGGTAAATTAATTTACTATTCCTGCCGGTATTTTTTGTAATTTATTACGCAGCAACTGTCATGGCCGATTTTCGACAAACAATATTTTTAATTTGATTGCAAAAATCTCGTCCTACGCTCAAACAGATTTGACAGATAAATAGCCGAGTTTGTGCAATTTTTCGTTGACTGCGCTTCGATTTCATTACCCCCACCCTATACTCTGCACGGAGCCAACAGGAATGTCTTCACGTGGACGTCTCAGCTACTGGCGAAGCAAAATCGTCGTATTCGTTTCTCTTAGTCTCTCAAGTTTTATTGAATAAATGTTCAACTAATCCCTCTTATCGTTCGAAAACCGTCGCGACGAGTGAATCGAAAGAAGAAAAAAAAAAGGTAACAAAACGAGACTCATAATGAGAAAATAAGACGATTAAAAACTATCCTAAATGCTGACCTATCTAGGAAGAAAAAAAAAGCGAGGAACGAGCATCGAGTATCGGCGCTGTATGCACAATACACGCCCATTACGGCGAATCGAGTTTCATTTTTGTTCTAAAACTCGGTATTTTGTTTCTTTTTCAACGAATGTAGCGTTCTCTTTGATTGTTTGGCGCACGCTCATGATCACAGCTCAGTCGAAGGCCACAGATTCTGTATTGTCTCTCCGCTGTAACATCTCAGAACAGAAGGACAACCATACATTAGTTTTGTCAAGGGCTATCTTGAAACCCGATTTCGCCTAACAGAAAGAAAGAGAATGAGAAATACAGAGTAAATGAAGAACAAAAAAAACGGAGATAATTTATAGGCCGGCCGTTCCACAACGTATCTCGTTTAGTATTTTTCGTAAGGTCGGCTCTTGACACAATATCTAGCTCCTAAGCTGCTCGACTAAATACCACATCAAAAAACACAACTCCCGTTTTTCCCTTGACGTTCAAAGTTCGCGTATAATTATTGTTATAAATATATAAATATATGCGCATACATATACGTATAAGAGGTTTGCCTGGCTAACTCGGCCAACGTTCTACCTTGGCCCTGTGTGACTCAATCCACCGTGTTGTCTTTCAAGTGTCCAATCTCTCAAATATGAAATGTTCCACACTTTGTAAAAACCTAGAAAAATACTTAATAGTCAGGTATCAGAGATCAACTATCTTCACGCTATTAAGTGCATTGGAATATTGTTTTCCACGCTGCAAATCGGCATACATTTTTTTTATATATCTGACACTTGAGTTTTTCAGAGATTTTTCGTGGTTTCAAGGGCACATTTGGATTATTGAAAGTTAACGTTTTGGTTTTGTAGAAACGATTGTAATTATGGGCATTGAAAAAAATGATCCGTCCTCGTTTGAACAGGTGCAACACTAAATCACTTTGAGTTAAATTAGAAAGGGGTCGGGATCAAAACATTCCCTGAGTTTGTCCGGAAAACCTCATATACAAATGGAGCATTCTACAACAACTCGATGAGATTTGACTCTTAGGTTTTTCAATCTCCAGCCTGATTTTTTTGTCTGGGACTGAGTGTTGACGATGTCATTTAAAACTCGAATATTCTCCGTTGTGTCAATTTTAATATTCACACATTCCGGACACTCTTTTCATCGCCATTAACTTTTTATTGCAACTAAAAAATGATGTGATTGTAGTATTTAGAAAAGAAATTGCATTTGCGAATCTCACAATGATGGAGTTTCATATTTAACGGGGAGATTGCACTTTCGCAAAGTACCTCATTCGTTTGTACAGATTTGAAGTCTTTGTTGTCATGCAGGGTCAAATTGACCTGGCATTCGATTTTTCTTAAGGACAGGTTACCGCCGAGAGGCATGAAAAATGCATGAACTTCGGGATTTTTTAATATGTAAAATAAATACTTTTGGAAATGGGTTTCAACGTATTTCATTCTTCTATCAATGGAGAGTAAATTCCAATGTTACGTATGTACAAAAATCCAAAGTCGCGGCTCCACCTCCCGTCAAATAAAGCCATACACGGCGTTTTCTCTGCGCGGGGCGCTCCACAGCCTTGCCAATTCATGTGAAACAAAAACGGGTTGCACATTATTAAACTGGGCTAAATGTGAAGGGCCTTGTAGTTTCTTTTTCTGAAAAAATCCTGGATAACAAAATGGCAGCTGTTTGAAAAACAAAAAACCCAATTTTTTGCCCAGTTTTGCTTTACCGGACGAAAAAATATTTCTAAATCAATTTTTGACAAAAGTCGCTTCCTGATGGCCCAGCAAATTGAATTTCCTTTCAATTGCGCGGAGATTCTTATGAATCGGATTATCCGTTGAAGCTGTAGAGCGCCCCCCGTTTTTTAGCCGGCGGACGGTTCCGCTCAACAGGCCGCAAATTCTAAAATACTTTAGATATGAAAATATCCTTTTACCCACGTGTTCTAAATACTTTGAGGATACAAATTAAGTAAAAGAAATCGAATTTTTTATCGTCATGGATGGTAACCTGTCCTTAAACGTGATTCGTTTTTTCACATAATGACTTTGTTCACATATTGAACCATTTCAACCGAGAGGTTTAAAAATTGGCTTGGACAATTTGACTTAGGGTGATAAACACGGAACTTTCGCCGTCTGAGACTATGATTACTTTTATATTGTCTTCCCATGTATCTTCACGTACACCAAAGTAAATCAGTCTTTTAAAATGGACCAAAGTTAAGGAATACTTTCGAATAAATTTTCTGAGCGCGGACAAATACTTGAAGGCTTCAATTATATTATTCCTATTAAAGCTTCAATTATATCATTCATATTAAAATATCGATACGACGGAAAGTATTCTCGATGAAATCTCTATTTGCCTTAGATATGTGGGAAGCTGTAATAAAATCGGCTATGGAAATAGAAGACTCAAGCGCCGGACACTCAACGAATAGCCGTGGAATGTTCCATAAATATACAATATAGCTATGATGCACTTGCTGACATTTGCCATTTTTTTGCGTTCTCTTCCATGTATGTCTCTCCGTAGACTCTCGAGAGTTTTACAGAACATAATTTATTCAGCTCTTTAAAAATGTACGAGCTTCCGGCTATGTTAGCAATATACCTGTGACCCATGGTGTACTTCCCGGTGATTCCTTTCCATTGGGAACCGACGAAGCCTAGGAAAAAGATTTACGGTGAATTTTTCGTATTATTATCGACAAAAAAACGATCAAACATCATTATTCTGTTTCAGACCAGAGATTTCATATTAACTACAAAATGTTTATTTCCCGATTGGCTATGTTGTGTTATTTAATTTCGTAACGATAATTTGAATTTTTAAAATTCTATATTGAATACCATGAACCAGTCGTAAAGTAGAATAAACCGACCAGTGAATGGACGAAAGCTGATTCATATTTTAAAGAAGTAGAGAATATGAATTGCCGGTGGAAACTCGAATTACTATACTTTAGTAAAAATATCACAGGTGTCGTTAAAATCGGTTTCTCAGTCTATTATCGAATTTTTTTGCCACACGAAATTTGTCTAGTTTGTGGTACTTGCATACTGCACAACTTAGTTACGATGCGGCTGTGCACAATAGGTGTTCCAAAGGCGAAAACAACAGTTTTCATAAGTTTTAAGGGCATTCCTTTCGCTACTTGAAATAAAGTCAATTATGCAAATTTTAAAAATAAATTCGTAATAGGTTAGAATTAGACATGTTTATTCACTGGTGCTGTATTTCAACCTCTTTCCAGTGAATGGAGATTTGGGTTTTGTTCTGATAATTCTCAAAGCAGAGTAAAAAATTTAGCCCATCTGCTGAACATTGCAAAATTAATTCCTGTTAAGCGATGACCAGATACATTTAGTTGAATATTCTGATAAAATAAGTTCATTCATTTTCAAAATTTTTACAAAATTCAATTTTCTGTTTCTTTGAAGAAGCAATCTTTGGTAGTTTTCTGAGAATGTCACGTTAAGGTGCAAAAAGGCTTTGTGTATTTTCTCCAAAATCTTAATCTAGCATTTGATCGAAACAAATAATGAATCGTTATCTTTTCCAGCGTTCATCCGCACCACACGTCAATTTACTGACAGTCGAGTGTCAATTTACTGATACTTTCGTCCATTCACTGATGATTTCGTCATTTGGCTACTTATTTATCAATTCCTCCGTTATTTGTTGCAATTACTCTGAATATTTTTTTCTGCTCTCATGATATTTTGTTAGCTATAGCAACGAAATACTCAGTTTTCATATTTTCATTTCACAGTCCACCTGAATCCTAAAGTGTCGTTATTCGTCCATTCACTGGTCGGTTTACGCTACACGGCATGATGATAAAGAACGGAAAGTTGTTGAATCAAAGCAAATTTGTATGGACCTTATAGGTTGAGCCAATGGATTCTTTGTGACTATTGGCTGCTTGACAATGAGTCGATTATATACGAATATGGCTTTTAAAAAAAAAACTTGAATGTTGATTCATTGCAACTGCGAAACCCAGAGTACAGTAAAATCCCGTTTAAACGGGTTTGGGTCATGCGTGGAACAAATTAAGGCCTTAGGCCACTGTAACGGGTATAAAATCATGTGCGAATTTAACAATTTTTTTTCATATGAAAAACTGATTCACTCAAAAAATTAATTACACGTTGTTTTAGTATGAATATCAAGCTGTTAGAATGTATATATTTTTTTTCTCGTTGTACAAAATGGCCGACTACTCGAAACTTCTCCAAACAACTTTTTTCAATTGACGTGACAAATAACTTCAACAATAGTCACTCGATTTACTTCAAATTTAAAAGTTATGTTCCTAATCGCATTTCGCAGAGAAGTACGTATGGAATTTCTGATTAACTGAAAACTTTTCATTTTATGAGCAGTTTATGAGCAGTTGTGACGAAATTTTTCACTGAAAATTCATTTCTTAAGTTCAAATACCTACAATTTTTAATACAACAATATTTTTCATATTCCGTACGTACTTCTCTTTGGATTCTAATGTAGATTCCCGAGAATTTTTGTTTTTTGTTCTAGGTAAAAAATTGTGGATGCTAAATGTCAAGCCGTGGAGCGCCTAAACAAACATAAAAGAAAATATTAGTACTCAGCCATTTTGTGCATAGAAAAAAATATATATTTTTTCTAACAGCTTGATATTCATACTTAATAGATGTGTAATTAATTTCATGAGTGAATCACTTTTTCAAACGAAAAAATTTGTTAAATTAGCACATGATTTTGTACCCGTTACTGTGGCCTAAGGCCTTCACCGAGCATCTCCCAAGCACCTTGTACATGCGACCGGGCAGGGTCACTCGCATCAAGTGCGAACTCAAAAACAAACGGAATCAACTAACTTTTTTGAGAAACAAGAGAAAAATGTGAAGCAATGTAGCGTAGACGATTGTCATTAAATATAAGAAGTCATGTGTACATTACAATAAAATTGAGATCGGATTAATAATTATAAAAAGTTGTATAAAATTCATTTCCGCTCAACTATGATTTCAGTTATCCATGGATCGTTTGGTCCTGAGGACGCTGTTTAATCAGGGTCTTACTGTATGTCAAAAATAAGGTTAGGTTTTTCATATTTCCCTTTCCTGTGTCACAGTTCTAATAATGGGCAGCTCAATTATTTGGGAAACAAACTCAAGCAACAAAGATGTCAAGAATCTAAAGAAAGACGAATATCGTCTGTTAAACTTGAATGTTTATTATAAAATGAGTATTTGACAAGTAGCCAATTATTTCTCAATGCTGAATGGCTCTCAAGTTGCAAAACCGTCCAAACGTCGATATTTTGAGGTTAGGGAAGCTTAATTATTAGAGTGGCGATGAGAGTACTTCGCGAGAAAATTTAATTGATTACGAAAGGGTTTTCTTTCGCGGATAGAAAATCGATAACCTCTGTACTTGATTACGTTGATAATCGAGCTAATTGAAACTAATGTAGTCCCTCGATTTGGGAGCTGAACATGTTTACGGCATCAATATTCTTTTACACATATTAACGAAGGGAAAGCGGGTTAACCCCGGTGAAATATTATATTCTTGTGTACGTTACGAATGTTAGTCGCCATGATGCCTCTGTAGAGATTCACGAAAACCGCGCAGTGTCGCTTATTGTTGTTTCATAAATGGCGCATAAGTAGCGAATTTAGAATGCTCACCATTGTTCCTGAACCGTTCATCGTTTCGTTGAAGCCAACTGAGAGAATATAAGCTTGTACTGTCACACGAACTCACAGAAATACGTTTACTTTCCTCTTCGAGGGACGCTAGCGAAGACGCAGCTCTCGGCACCCGCCATCAACAAGCGGACAGTTGTCGCCTGCTTTGCGGATGTGCCGACAACTATTTTCGCTTTCCTGTACTGCTTGAGTCAGACGCGAGGTTGAACAACTTAAATTCTCCGAAGCTCTGTTACATAACGATGCGATCGTTGCTACAAAAATGCAAGGGGGTGCATACGCATTGAGATCACGCGACGCGCCAGCGTGATGGCGCCAATTAAAATGCAAATATTTGTGTGTCTGTAATTACGATCTATTCGGGTCAAAATTGTTCACTCAATCGAGAACAGCCGGGTATACGCGTGCTCGGTTTCGTCCCACAAATATAAAGTGACATCACGTACGCGCGTGCGTGTGGCTATACTTCAAGAGGCGCGGCAGCGCGGTGACGCCAAGCACCCGGGTAGTAATCTCTAAAAAGTTGTCTAATTGTAAATAGACCCGAAATGTCCGCTTGGAAGTTACCAAGTCGGCAAATGTTCTGGAAGATAATTTTTGAACGTTTGATAACTTATAGTTACCTGCGATTGAACATAATGCATCCGTTAGACAACTTAAATACCTTTTTGGAAATTGCCACTTGGGTTATTTTATATGCATTTTTTAAGGAGGTTGGAGCGTTAGCCACAATCCAAGGTTAAATTTAATAAAAATACATGTTATTGTTTGGACTATACTGAGTCTTTACGAATTTTTCGAAATTTTTTCACCACCAAACACCAGAGTAAGAAAATAGTTTATTGTGTGTAATTTAACGTGCGGTTAGATGGGCAAGACTTTCAGATTTAAGGTTATCTAATTTTTTTTGTTATTTCCCGAGTAACAATGATTGTATATACTTAGATACAATTATATAAAAATGATATACAATCATATATATTTATATATAGGTTTATATATAATTATATATATACGTGAACATTTTATCTACGGTATATAAAATTGTATATGACTGTGTATGAGTACTTTTATTTTCTTTTGAAACCCGAGTAAGAATGAATATATATAAACATATATTATTGTAAATTAATTGATCATATACAATTGTATACAAAAATTGGCCCGATAGAATTTTCTATATATTCATATACTATCATACATAACTGTATATTAGTATATACAATTGTATACGTTTATATACAAACATATAAAATTCTATCGGGCCAATTTTTGTATACGTATATGATCAATTAATATACAATTATGTATGTTTATATATATTCATTTTTACTCGGGTTAGCACCAATATAAACCATTTCTAACAACGGATTAACGCAAACTAAACCTTTGTAAACATTTAGAAAAAAAATCCTCATCTTGTCCATCGTAAACCATGGGCCAATAATCTCGTGACGTAAATATGAATAGGCATAATTATAAATTACTCAAAATTTCATTGTGAATTGTATAAAACATTCGTTATCGTAGTTTTTTTAAATAATAATCATCGTTAATGTCATACTTTTTCATGTTGGTAGTAACACAAAAGTTTTTCTAATTTACGTAATAAAAATATGAAAATGCATAATTTTTCCCTTTCATTATATATTTTTAAAAAATTAGCATATTCAGAATAAATCTGTACCTTGTATGCATTTTTTTGAGGTTCATTGAAAAAAAAAATAAATAAACCGTCATTTCACCGACTCAACTGAATTGCTCCAACCTCCTTAAGGGGCGACATCTATTTCGAGGCCCGAAAAAATGGCCAAATTTCGATTTCAGGGAAACCGTTGGTGCAAAAGATTTTTTTTTAACACAAAGGTACATATACTGGGAGCCGTAAAAATAAATCACCAAAAAATACAGAAAAACAACAAAAACATGGCCGCCGGCAGATGATGACATTTTTTGGCGACATTTGGCGGTGGACACTCTCCAGCTTTAACAGTCCATCCGAAATCTGAAAACCAAACGGGTTATTCAAGTTAACAATAAATACGAGTCGTTGACGATCGTCGATTTTTTAAATGATTTTTTTTAACAACGTGGCGTTGAATTGAAACTCGAGCATACAAAATCTTTGAAAAAAGTCGATGTTTTTATGTAACTATTCAAAAATGAAGATCGGTTTAGAAAAAAGGAGATCGTCAGCGACCTTCAAATGTGTCTAATCGTATCTTCTGTCAATTTGGAAACAATCCATCAAGTGGTTCTCAAGATATGATGTCAACCGGCTTCAAAAACAGTGTTTCGAGAAAGACGCGTTTGTAGTTTAGTGTAGTTTGTAGTTTTGGTAGTTTTTGTAGTTTTTTGTAGTTTTTTATAGTTTAGTTTTAATTGTAGTATAGTGCTGCTACCGCTCGCCCGGCCGACTGTTAGAAGCTGTAGCTCATTCAATTTTAGGAATATTTCAATGAAATTGTCAGGGAATAGAGCTAAAAGGTAATATTATCGAATAAAAATATTTTTGGAAAATGCAGTTTTTCGACCCATCTAGGTAGATAAAGTTCTCTTACTTTTATACGCATGTAAAGTGAGTTGGTAACTTCCAAGCTTCCACGAGCGCGCGAATATTCGGCTGTTTTCTATTGGGTGAACAATTTTGACACCGATAGTTCGGAATTTGCGTACTAGACAAAAAAATGGATTTCGTAAATAGGGAAACACTTAGGACCATATTTTGGCACCCCACCAATTATTGACACTTCTTTCCCACCTACACAGTGGTCCTTAAAGTGCTAACAATTGGGCACCTTACCCTATAGTCTGACGTGTGTAAAACAATATGGATGAAATCATCACATGTCGGCTTCTACAGCCTTTTGTTCTTCGAGCGGTCGAACACTCTACGGCGCACCCGGCCCCGTTTCTTGTTAAGGGCTTATGCCTAGTTGTAAAAGTCGAAAAATCACTTTTCTCAAAACCATTATATTTTGACAGTAGCATCTTATAAATCTATTCCCTGAAAATTTCAAGATGGTCAGATAAAAATTGACAGATTTATAGGCTGTTATGTTGACGCCCGTTGGAATGCTCGGTGCGTCGTTCGAAACTTCAAACGTTTTTTTTTCTCGAAAATACGTTTTCAAAGTTGCTAAGAAAAATAGCTCAAATACTACTGCATCGTCTTTTATGAAAATGTCTAGGGTTTCTTCAAGATGTAAAAATATAGTATTTGATCGAAGGATTTTTTCCGATTAATACTATTGATTTGATGAACAAAAAATGCCTATTTTTCGCACAGGTTAAGACACTGAACACACACAATTATTTTTAATTTGATACTTCGGAAATTCCTTCTATTAAGCATAGGATAAACTGATATGCTAACGAAATCGTTTTGATTTTTTATATTAAATAACCTGGTCCAGAAGGGCATTACTCCCCACAAAAAAAAGTTTTCGTGAGGTGCTTCCCGGACATCGGCTGTAAATCTATTGTTTACACAAATATTGTTTACACAAAAAAATGCAGTTTTCTTCAAATGATCGTTTTTCAAATATCTAATTTTCGTAGAAATTTATCATCACGATTTTCTAAAACCAAATTCCAAACATAAGCTTTTTTCGGTTGTTACAACTAGGCATAAGCCGTTAGGTGTCTGTCCACATGAGAGTAGAACTCTCGAGGGTCGCTCTCGAGAGCAGTACTTGCCAGTGGACACACTCCCGAAAGGAACTCGCAAGCAGTAACGTCAAACTCGCCGATAGTAGACTCACGAGAGCTTGCTTTCAAGTGGACAAGTTCAAACATGCTATTGGCAAGCTACTCGCAAACGAACTTTGATGAGGTAATAGATTCTTTCGCGGAAAGGAAAGTTCGACGTGTAAACCTGTAGCAAGATTAGATAGTAAAATGTGCTGCGACCTAAGGATTGAAGGTGTGTGTACAGTTTGGCTTGTGCGTTGTCTACACTGGTTGTATGTATTCTATATTAAGTTCACACATAAGAAAAGGTGATTAGCAAACAGGTAATAAAGAGCGCAAATTTATTTAAGGGTTCTTATTCTCCCGATCTCAAAAAACCCCACCCAGTATATTTGTTTTGTGAGTTTTTCAAAATCATTAATCTTAAATACTGCAGGGGAGGGGCGCCAATGTCAAGTTTTAGCCCTGGCTCGGAAAAATCGTAGATCCGAGGCTGACTACTGACGCACAATATTGAACTTTGCATCGCTCAAGCGCAACGAAAGTTTAGTAGCCCGAACTTCTTTTTCGCTCAATTTAGCCTACGAAAAACACTAAAATTTTTTCTCATCAGAAACCTACAGCCCAAATTTGCAGGATGAGAATTTGGATGATGAAGAAAATGAAGATGTAAAGATTAAAAAAGAATATTCGTTGCGTTCCAACAATGCGAATTTCAACATCGTCCTGACGCGACGTTCGCAAGTTACAGACACTCTCCAGTGGATATAGTCCGGAAAGTACTTTGCGACAGTAACTCTTCGGCTACTGTTTGAACTGCTCGCGACCGTGAGACTCATCGGAAAAATACTCTCGCCTCGAAAAAGTCGTGAGATTAGGGTAGGCTGGGGTGAATTGGAACGTTTTTGAGAGAATCGGTTAGTGTGACTTCATTTTATACCCTATCTGTTTGGTACTGGGCTCTAATTATGGCTAGATTATCTGGCTATATGGTAGCATTATTGATTTTGCTTCTTATATGCCCTTAACTTAGGTAGAAGCTATTTAGAAACCCTCGGGAACCGTTTCATTTGACCCTGTGTCGGGGTCAATCGAAACAGTGCCCGAGGTTAGTTGACATAGGTGTTTTCAGCTGATTGAACTAACGTATCTACTAAAACCAGGTACTGTTAATGATGTGTATGAAGTGATAAAGTATGTTTGTTGTTAATAAAATATACTTTCAATCAAAATAATCGGTTTCATTGCTTTTCATTCCAGTTTGAGTATGACTGAAGGTATATTAAGTCTCTTTAATATTATTTTACGTTTCGGACGATTTATTGGCATCTTAAAAATAAAACAAGATTTGGAAAACTTGCTTGCGTATGAAATGTTTGTTCAAGGTCAATAGGAACACGTTTTAATTGACCCCGAACCGTTTATTTCAACTGCCCCCACACCCTCGCTTCAAATAATTTATCAAACAGCAAAAAACCTAAATGTTGTAGGTAGGTACTGGCCACAATAAAGTCAACTAGGATATAATATCCTATCCCAGTGCCGGCGTTAGGGGGGGGGGGCGCGATGGGGCGACAAATTCAGGGGGGCGCCAAGGTCTGGAGTTGGAGTCTCCTGCCTCCCCTGGTGCAAACCCTCAAAACTGTGCTCTACGCTCTGTGCATATGGATATTTTTTATTGAGATTTTTTTTAGATGGATTTTTTGAGGGTTTGTGGTCGAGGAGCAATTGAAAGACTATTCGGACACGTAGTCTTTTTTACACGATATTAAAAAAATTCCGGAAAAAAAGGAACCTGCAGTATTATGTGCAAATCTCCAGCAGAAGCTTACTGTTGGTTCCAATTCCGATATCGATGGAGACGGACTATGTGACGAGCTCATAAGTCTGAAGCATTTTCTTCCCGGTGACAATATTTCGTGTATAACCGTTCTCAATTTCATACAACAGCACGAAATTCAGGAACTGTATCCAAATGTTTGGATTGCTTTCCGGATTTTTGCAACCATTCCGGTTACAGTTGCAAGTGGAGAACGCAGTTTTTCAAAACTAAAATTAATAAAAACGTATCTTCGATCAACAACCTCTCAATCGAGACTCTCTAACCTGGCTACTCTGTCGATTGAAACTGAAATCGCTGGACAATTAGATTTTTCTCAATTAATTCGTTCATTTGCTGACAAAAAAGCCCGAAAGGTAAAATTTTACTGAAGAACATCATTCAAAAAAACAAACAATTTAAGAAAATTTATCAAAAATTAACAAAATGTTCAATCTAAATGAAAAGTAAAAAAAAAATGTGCAAGAAATTCAAATTCGAAAAGAAATTTGAAAAAATTTGTGAATGACAAAAAAAAATCAAAAGGAATAAAAATATTTAAAAAATAAAAAAAAATAAAAAATGTAAAAAAAAATATAAAATAAAAAAATTGAAAATTTAAAAAAATATAAAAAAGAGGAGCTACAAATCGTTCTACGTCCGCGTCGTTAGCTCTAGGTAACGCTAAAGGAAAGATGAAATTCTTAATATAAGTTTACTTGGGATCAGCAAAAAACTAACACTTGATATTGCTTCCCTTAAGTGGGCGCCACAATATTTTCGCCCGGGGTGTCAGTGGCCCTTACGCCGGCACTGAGGATATTCATAGTAATGATGATTGTAAACAACGCTGAAGAAGGAACAATAGTTTTGGAGCAATACGCAATATACTAATAGGAAAAAAAAACTTACTTTTTTCGTCGAAAAAGTGATGCACCCACATAAAAATGTCCGACGCGCTCGGGGGGCGACAGGTTCCGATACGCAAAGCAGTCCCGCCCGCCCTCGGGGCCGCGCTGCTTTCGCTAACCGTCTTCGAGTTATTCAACTTGTTTCATTTGACCCGTGTTTCTATCGACCCCAGCCTACCCTACTCTCGAGAGCAACTCTCAGAATTTAATCTCACGTGGAAAAATTCGTGAGTATTCTGGAGATAAACTGCAGAGATTTAACGTGCTGTACCTAGTTAGTAGCCTTAAGGAGCCAGTCCACTTTAGAGCCACGAAAAAGGCTATTTACGCAATTTTTTTTGAGAATCTTAAAAAAGATATAAATATAAAAGTTGTTGGGCTTGATAAATAAAGTCTTGAAATACATTTTAAAAAAATTTAATTCGTTTTATTCATTTTTAAGTACAAAAACTATAGTTTAACGTAACGCCTCAAAAGTAGGTGGGCTAGGTAGCTCCATCACAACTCGGCAACGGCTTTTCTGAAACAAAAAAATCAAAGTCCATTAGATTCAGTATGACACCAGCGACAAAATGACCCTCGGATATAAAGTTTTATCAAAAAATAAAAAAATGGCAGATGAAAAACGAAAAAAGTATTTAAAAAACGCGATTTGTTTGCAGTTTTTCGCAAAAAAAAGAGTAAAAATCAAAATTTTAAAACCATCGAGGGTCATCTTGTTGCAAATCATGTTTACAATATGTGGTTCAAATTTCAAGAGAATCGGTTTATTAGTTTTAGAGATACGATGGAGCTAGATTTTGAAAACGTTGTTTCGAAAAAAACGCGTTTCAAGTTTATACTACAAAAAACTCTTACCTAAACTCAATCGGCAATTCCTGCACCGTACCTTCTGATTGCTCATCATCGTCGATTTTTTCAAGTCTTGCTTGCTTTCGATTTTTTGAAATTTTCAAATTGGACTGGCCCCTTAAACAACACGGGCCCCGCGACCTCGGGGTCGGATACTCAGCCCTTATGATCTTAGCCTATGGCTAATATCAAAGTGTAGTGTTCTGGAGAGTACGATTCTGAGTTCTGCTCTCGAGAGCAACTCTCGGAATGAACTCTCACATGGACAGGGACCCGTGTACTTTAATTCGTCGTCTTCTGTTGGATGTTTCTTCCGTTTACAGGACCTAGAAACTTAGATGGAATATGAAAGTAGGTCTTTGAGAATATTCCAGAATGTGTCCAATGTTATTCCTCAACACTGTGGCCGGATAACGTCAGTATGATTTCGCATTTCGAGTAGCTCGCATTGTAAAAAATGTATAGATAATCTTAGAAGTGTAGGTCCTAGGATTAACCCTAGGACCCCACGCATGAATACCTCATTAGTAAAAAAAGGTAAAATCATTTTTCTTGCTTTGTTCAATGACATTTTTCACAGCGAAAAATTCATATTAGGTTTTTCTCGCATATCCTATTCGATTCTTCAGTCTTTCAGCGTTCGAATAGAAAAAATACTCTCTACGACAAACAGTTTGTTAGCAGCGTTGATTTGAAGTGCTGGGGTGCGCGTAACCCCTGCGTAGGTTCTTTGTTTCGTACATATAGTGTAGGATCTTAGGGTAAAATCAATAGCAATCGCCTAAGCTAGCTGGCTGAAAAAGACAGTTTCGTGGTAGTAAATATACTACTGGAAATCGTACTAGTTTCGCCAGTAGGCAAATCTACGGCGTACTGGGGATTTAGAGTTGAATGCAAATCCGTTTGTAAGATAATGCATAATATAGTTTTTAATATTTTCAACATTGCAACAGCTGTTAAAACGCAAAGAGTGTAATGATGTTAAATGCCGGCAATATGAACAATGAAAATTATGTTTTGGTTCAGTGCCCGGGTAAAGAAACATTTTTAGAATATTCACCAATGGTCAACAAATCGTTTGAAATTCATAATCGATTTGCGTTTGCAATGAGGATACTTGGCAATGACATTTGTGGAATGAATTTTTGTTTGTGGATCTAGAGACTTTAACTGTATCTTTAACTATAGCTGCAGTCCAAAACGTACTTAGAAATGCTGAGAAAAAATACAACGCAGAAACTCTCACAAGGAACGTCACTTTGGTGTCCGTATTCGATTATGTTGAAACCCATGTATGGTGGAGCATAAAAAACAATTTTTTTTATCGGCGGAAAGACGGTTTTACGGGATGAAACCACCCCTTAGAGTGAAACACGTCAAGGGCTGATCACGCAGTTTCACCCGCAAGAAGCCCACCATTTTCAGAGAAACAGAAACGAAAATTCTTAAAATACAAAACGATCAAAATTCATTATGAGTACATTGGACAAATAAACCAAGGGATAAACCAGCCCTTCATTTTTCTTTCTCTCACTCCACATCTAAAAGGGGTGCGTTAAACTGGACGTAATCGGTAACACTGTGAAGGAAGCACATAATTAACCACATTTGATATATTTTCGACGATTTTAATGAAAATTAAGGGTTTTCGGGGAAGTGGTGAATTCGTATTTAGAGGGTAAAAATTCATTGGCATGCATGGGTAAAAAAATTATTTAGAATTAAATTTTTTTGCCCATTTCGGTAGTTAATAAGGGGCTTTACTGAATCGTGGATCATTTCTTTTCTGCTTCGATTTGGAACTCCATTCTGTTCCCAATCTCTTCGTTATGGTTTGCTCTTCAGAATGCCGTTTAAGTTGTCGAGCTCTGATTAGTTTTCGATTTATGGTAGAATGCCAAAGACGGAGCATCGATTTTCATCATTTTTTTTCTCCGGCCATTTTTCAAGTAGGCGTCCCGGGAAAACTAATTACTAAAATCCTTTTCGAAACCCCTCCTCCTTAAGTTGAAGTCACTTAAATAAGACCGATGCTACGGCTGTTTGAAATTTGGGGATTTTGGCAATTTTGAAAACGTGGGCAAATGAGTCGATTTTTTCTTTCGACTTTTAAACGATTTCAAGGGTCTATCTCATAGGAAATTTTCCGCCGATAATGAATAACACCGAGTTTTTGTTGAAAGCACTAAATTACGGTGGCTAAACACTGAAAACGTTTTTTAATGATTGTTTATAAAAATTATGCGTTTTGGAGAAAAGTAACGGTGAATTCATGTTCAGGCATACACATACACACAGCATACACATTTCAAATACAGAAAAAAAACAACTGCGATAAGGAATTTCAAGTAAGGGGTGGTTTACGCCCTTAAGCTTGTTATCAGGCAAAAATGCAAAAATATGTAAACTTTAATTTTATTCCATCGTCAAAGTATTATAGTACAGTCGTGCTGTATATTGGAATCGGAAAAAATTAAAAGAAGATTAGTTTTTTGACAGCCGATTTTGTAGGTGCCGCGGGTGCTAAATCCAAGTGTGCCTAAAAATCGGGGTGTAGGGTTTTCTTTAGGGGGATGAAAGGAGATGGGGGTGGATTAATCCCAAACTACAACGAGTTGTCCGGAAGACAAAATGTTCAGAAAAATCCGGGTTTTATTGTTGTCCACAGCGCCGAAGTCGTGGAAGTTCATTTTGGGGGTGAAAAAGTGGGGTGAAATTTTGAAAAATCAGTTTTCATTCGATAACGCTTTCGGAAAAATTCATACAATTTTTGTTCAAATGGGAATGTTGTAGCCCTTGAAAAGACGCGTCGATCAAGTATTTGATCATCCCTCTCCAATAATATCTTCACCCCCAAAAGAATTGTTGAAGTATAAACAAAAAAATTGTTTATTGAATAGCTCAAAAACAATCTATTTTTCGGGGATGGTTCATATGTACGAAATGTAGAGCATCATTTTCTCTATATTTTCATTCCTATGGACCACCCTTGAATTTTGCTTTTTCGAACCCCTCTCAGGGATTGAAAATTCAAAATTAAATTCTAGGAAAATTGTTAACCGAAAGTAAAGAGATACGAGTTTGGCGCTGTAGACAAAAATGTACCTAAGTGTTCAAGCTACAAATCCTTTCACGGCGGCGAATTCGTGCGGTCAATCGTTTTCCCAGAATTTCATTTCGAATTTTCGACCCCCGAAAGGGGTTGGAAAATCAAAATTCAAGGGTGGTCCATAGAAACGATAATATAGAGAAAATTATTCTCTACGTTTCGTACATTTGAACCATACCCGAAAAATCGATTGTTTTTGAGTTATTCAACAAACAATTTTTTTTTGTATTTTAACCATTTTTTGGGGGTGAATATATTATCGGAGGGTGATGATCAAATACTCGATCGACGCGTCTTTTCAAGGGCTACAACTTTTCCATTGGAACAAAAAGTGTACGATTTTTTTCTAAAGAGTTATTGAATTAAAACTGATTTCTCAAAATTTCACCCATCTCTTTAACCCCCAAAATGAACTTCCACGACTTCAGCGCTGTCGACAAAACTAAAGCCCGGATTTTTCTGAACATTTTGTCCCACGGCGCCGACCTCGTAGGGGTTGTAGTTTGGCATTAATCCACCCCCATCTCCTTTCATCCCCTAAAAAAACCCTACACCCCGATTTTTAAGCGAACTTGGATTTAGCACCCGCGGCACCTACGAAATCACCTGTCAAAAAACTAGCCTTCTTCTAATTTTCTACGATTCTCGGGTTTTTCAGCGACAGCACGACTGTACTATTATCCGTTTCATTTAATTGAATGCACTCCTTTTAAATGTGGAGTGAGAGAAAGAAAACTAAAGGAGTAGTTCAACCCTTCATGTTCGTTTTTTGCAATATACTGATAGTGGATCTCTGATCTTTTTGCATGAGAAGAATTTTTCGTTTTCGCTTCACTGAAATCGGTGGACTGCTTGTGGGTGAAACTGCACAATCAACCCTTGAAATGCTTCACTCTGAGGAGCGGTTTTCCGCTGACGAAAAAACGTGTATAATAGTTTCTAACGCTCTACCATATGCAGGAGTTTAACTTATTCGAAGGCGGACGCCAAAGAAATGTTCCTTCTTTAGTGTCTGGTGGTGGCCTGTGGGCTGGGCGTGGATTCATATCGCTTTTGGGTTCGATCTCATGGGTTGGAAAAAACCCGAAAAAAAATGTCGGCGTCAAAGAGTAAAATGTATAACGTATGTAAATATCATAAAGCAAAAAAGACTCGGTCTCGATGAACAATGCGACACTTATTCCAAAGGAAGTCTTGGGAAGATGGAACTAGGCATTAAAATGTTGGAAACGTTTAAAGAAAAGGACAATGTGAATTATTGCCGGCTCTGTGATTGTAGTTATATCGTGATAAATTGTAAAAATTAAAATCGCGCCTCAATTGAAATTAAGGGGTTTTCTCACTTCAGACGCTAAAAAAGGCTATTTTCGTGATTTTTTTTGATAGGTTTATTATAGATATTGATATAAAAGTTGTTACACTTAATGAATACAATTACGAAATACATCAAACATTTTTTTTAGGTATTTATATAACCCAAATAAACTTTAAACTTGTTGATAAAATCTTCGAAACTACTGAACCGATCCTTATGAAATTTTAACCAGCTATAGCGCATATGAAGGATTTTTTTTCAAATTTGGATATTTACTTTTTTTCGCCAAAACGCTGAAAAAACGTTTTTTTTTGTTGTTTTTTCGAAATCGTATGATATGCGCTATAGCCATTAACGTACCGAATCTAAATCCGTTTGATTTTTTCGTTTCGGATGATCCATCTCCGAAATTTCATCAACAGCGCAGACCTACAATTTCTTTAGGACATTTTTTTTGACTACCATTTTCGTCTATAAATAGTGACTTAAATAAAAAAAATTCAATGTATTTTGAAAGTGTATTTATTAAGTGTAACAACTTTTATATCAACATCAATAATATAAACCTATAAAAAAATCCATGAAAATAGCCTTTTTTAGCGTCTAAAGTGAGGATACCCCTTAACTTGTTTGCATTGAATCAATAGGTCTGGCGAAAGGGGGCAAGAAGCGTTTCTTTTCAGTAAAGTGAAAAAAATCAAGTAAAATTTCCTGATAAATGTGTATTTTTGTTTACTTGTAATTTTGTCATAAGACGAGAAAAATGAAGCTGTATCATCGCTTTTATTAAAATTTAACACACCTGTATCGTCGCTGCACTACGTTATAAAATAATAAATAAAATTTTATGTTCCGACCAAAAGCAGCATAATTTCAAAGCCCGACTCCGAGAGTATAACTCACAATGTAAATTTCCAACCTCAAACTCAATCTACGGGAAAACTGCTGAATGTCGGTATCTGCTGAACACGTTAGGAATGTAGAAAAGTGAAGGACAAAACATGACCAAAGTTTAATCATTCAAGCTCATGCCACGAGGCAAACCTCTATTTCTTCGACGCCTTACAAAACTTCTTTAAAGGTAAAACCGCAGCGGTCCATTTGTTTCGTTGGTTAACTTACAATTTGCCGTAGGGGATCGATAAAACTTGCATTTACTATTCCTTCCGGTATTTTTGCAATTTATTACACAGCAACTGACGTGGCCCATTTTTAATAAAACATTTTTCATTTGATTGCAAAAATTTCGTACTCCGCTCATACAGATTTGACAGATAAATAGTCGAGTTTATTAAAATTTTTGTTCACTTCGGGCATTGCGTTCGATTCCTTTGTCCCCACATTACACTCTGCACGGAGCCTATAGGCACTATATCGGTGATGGTGATACACAGATCTTGAGAGCTCTCCGAAAGGCTGCAACTAGAGTATGAGCACCCATTGTCGCTCGCTAGTGACGTTCGAACAGTTTTTAATTTATTTTGGTATGTTAAACATGTCACATTTTTATCATTGGAAAAAACTCAAATATACTTGTTGATTTCAACTCTTCAACTTTGCGTGTTCGCCATTGAGTGAATTAAAAAAAATTCTACCGACGATAAGTGTATTCATACAAAGTAAGAATCCCTTTGAATTCGTTGCTTCAGATGATTCTCTAACCTTAGCACCAGCTGGAAACAATGTGGCACGAGCATTATATTCAAGCATGAGGGAAAAAATCGAAAAAAATGAAACAAAAAGTTTTACCCAGTCTTTGAATGTAAGAATAAACATAGATTAAGGTATTATTTTATTCCGTTACCTTCAGGGCAAAATGATTGTCTACAAAAACGTCCAGTTTTTCTCTGTAATGGTTGTTACTTTGTTGAAATTGTGCGATGATATTTGTAAGCCACTTATCTAACGAAAGTATCCTTGCAAAATAACACAAATAATTTCTCACGGCTATTCTTATTTTTTTTTATGGAGATTAATTTTTTTCAATCGTTCACGACTTTTATAAACATTGATATTTCGTAATACCTTTACGTTTCTTTAGTAATTATCATACAGAAAATGAACCTTATTTGTGTTTTGTTCTAGATCAACCTGTGGCCGAAAAATGGTATACTCCGATTTGGCGCTTGCAAAAAAATCATTTCCGAAAATCCATCACGTTTTTCATTCGCGAAATATAAATAAAAATTTATTTGTATTTCAAAATATGCAAAATACTTTTTGTACATATATGGAAATGCTGTTAGTTTTGTCAAAAAAATGTGAAAAATAATGCTTTTTTTTGTGTCAAAGTGGTGTTAGACCTTAAGAATTAGGGATTTTCGTATTTCCGACCTACAAGAATCGGAGCGGAAATCCGTCTCGTATGGAAAAACCTCCATTTTCTCTTATGTAAAACAATTTATTTTGTCAATTTCTATGTAGATAAACATTTACCGATATCGTCCTTTACGTGTCTTTAATCGCGAAACGTACCATTGCACGTTTATTCGCTTTTTATATATTTGCAACGATAATTCCGTCGAACTTTTGTCCTTGCTCACTCGTTTCTTTCTCTCTCTCTAGTTGACGGCCGAGTAAAGGAAAGTCCCGCGGGCTCCGTGTTAATTCATAATCATCCACGGTATTTCGAAGAAACAACAAAAATCGACAAGCTTTCGAGCTTTCGAAATATTGGGATACGGAATCTTGGAGAAATAGTGCAATGAAAAAATTCATAAAACTAAACGAATAATCGACATACGATATGAATTGTTACATCAGGTCCCGTGCTACGGGCGCAAACGTTGAGTTTCGCAATCCATCGAAAATGTATGCCATAACGCCCTTCAATGCATTATGGAAACAAGACTTCTCGTATCCCATTGAACATAATTTTCACTTCCGAGGTGAGGCATTCTTCCATAGGAAAAACACTTCCGTCCGACTTGTGTCCGATCTGACGGGTCTTTTTTCGCTAGTTGCTTCAGCCCGAAAAATCATTGTTGTCGAACAACGCTTGATCGTAAAGTTCACCCTTTACGAGACGGCCGCCGAAGTATCGACCGTTGAGGGAGTCTCTTGCTCTTTCGGCCTCTGGAAATGACAATTGGCTTATTAGATGATATATTTTTCTTTCATTGTAAAGATCTTGTGCGGTTTTAAAGTAAAGTATTTTTTTTTCAACAATTAACAACGATGTAGTACTTTGGAATTGTTGTTCAGTTCGGCTCGGAAAAAACGCGCCGAGATCATCCGAAGTTACCCGAGCGCTCTATGACGTCACCGTTCGAAAGCCGTTATCCTTTTGTGCCATGGTGGCACTCTGAGAGTGGCACCTGTTTTAAAACCATTTTCTGAGCAATTTCGACCGAATTTTCGAACTTTTTTTGGTGTTTCAGCATCAGTCATATATTCAAGAATAAGAATTGAGGAATTGATAAAAACACCAAAAAAGTTCGAAAATTCGGTCGAAATTGCTCAGAAAATGGTTATAAAACAGGTGGCACAAAGGATTATGCGAAGTACTCGTGAAATACCAGCATTCTGTCAACGATGGTAACGACAAAATCGTATAGGGCTTGTTTCGTTCCCTTTTTGTAAAAATAAGACGAAAAGTGCCCCTAATAAGGTATTTCTGAATGTGTCGCTAAACGTAAAACGTCGGAATCTGTGGTTCGATGCAAGAAAACGTGTCAATCCAAAATCATCGTCCACTTATTTTTGCTGTAAAGACCACTTTGATGTAAGTGTAAACGTGCTATAACATACACTGTAGTGATTTTTGAAAAATACGTTTATGCTTATGATACGTAGCGACAATAACTGAGACAGTTTATGAAGCCTCTCCTAACCTAAAAATCCACGGTCGGCAAATTACTCGAATTTGCTTTCACAAATCCACTTTCACACATCGTTGTACGAGAATTAAACTAGTTTTCGACTTTTTCAGAATGCTCGAGATGTTTCCAGATGTAAAATGACGCCAAATTTCACATTTGTGTACACTCGCGTGTAAGCCCTATACATAGTGTATTCGGTCGCGTTCGAACGGTGACGTCACAAGTGCCAGCGCCAATAGCGTGGCATTTCGTGCCAACACCTACAATTTGAACGATCGTGATGTAAAAACAATAAACAATTATCTTTAGAATGATTTTAAAGAAAAACCCATTTGCCATTCTCTTTTATTATCACAAAAGATCAATTCCAAAAAAAATCTAACACTTTTTTTTAAGGGGAGGGTAGGGGTTTGCACTTTTGAAAAATCGATTTTTTTGGTCTTTTTTATAGTCAGACATTTCAAGAATATAATCCCAAAATTTCAAGTCAATCAGAGCAAAACTCTCGAAGTTATTGACTATTTAGTCCCGCTCCTCTAACACTGTAGCTCCGACTTCTCTTAAGGAGGTACACCAGCTTCAGCAAAATGGTGATAGATCAATAAAATTTGGTGAATATATTCTTTAGTATTATTCATGTAGATACAAATTTTTTCAGATTTTTTGGTTGTGCCGTTTTCTTACAAATAATTCACAAGCGTTTATTCTTATACCCGGAATATATACCTATATCTATAAAAACGCTATGCTTATACACGTGAACTTCAATGTTCAATTACTCGATAACGGCACAATGAAAAAATCTGAAAAAAATTGTATTGACATATATAATACTAAAGAATATATTCACCAAATTTTATTGATCTATCACCATTTTGAAATTTTACCATGGTTTAGCATGGCAACATTGTATGAAGCTGGTGTACCTCCTTAACTTCAAACGCGTTTTTCTCGAAACCACTTTTTCAAAGTCCGTGTTCACTGCCATTTGAAAACTACATGACCGATTTATTTCAAACTTGTTACACACTTTCTACATATAAAATACCTCCCCCCAACGGTTCGTTTCAGATTTTTTTTACACTGAGGGGGTATTCCACCCCCAAAATGGCGGAATTTTTCGTGAAATATAGCACTTTTCACTTTACATGACGACCAAAAATTTAGAAATGAAAAAAAAATTGTCAAAGACCGTTGGGGGAGGATTTGATGCTACTTTGACTAAATTGTAATGGTACTTCATTTCAGATCATTTCTAGCTGAGATACAGTGAACACCGCAAATCGTGTTTTTCCAAAGGCGTTCTTGGAAAAGCTTTGTCACCGGCTTGTTTGTGGATATTATCGCGTACAAATTTCACGGAATGTTCTTGAAATGACACTTAACAATGTACAAAAGGTTTCGATAAATTTACTCTATCCATATAGATGGAAAAAAATTCGCAGAAAAGTGTTTTTTTTTTTCACGCTGAAACCCCTACCCTCCCGTTAACAATTCAATTCGTTATGATTTTGGAAGAAAAAGTAGAAATTTTGAACACTTGTAGGGATGTTTTCTTTTTACCGGTTATCTGTGCGAATTCGACGAATATCTTGACGATGACTTCCGCGTCCTCGTCGTCCTCCGACTGACGCTCGTTATAAATAATTACACGCTCGACTATACCGAACTTCGAGCACTCGTCCTGAATTTCTTCCTGTAAACTCTCGTCAACGTCCTCCGGTGCGACCATATTGCGTAGTATCACGACTCGCGACTCGACTTTCCGCATCAGCTTCTGCATCACCAGATGCCGAGCGCTCTGTCCCTTTATCGACATAGTCTCCTGCTGCTGTAACGTCTGAGGCTCGGCCTCCTCCAGCAATTTCTTTTGCAATTCTTCCTGCTGTTTCTGATGAGCTGCTTGCTCGTTAGCACGCTTCGTGTTCTCTGTACCAAGAGCGGTAGGAGTTGGGTTCTAATGATGGTGGAAGAAAGCAGCGGGTTGCCGGGTAAGAGAAGGAATCTCGATTTTGCTTTTTGCAGTTCTGGGTACGGTTTGCGTCGATTACTTACCACCGGTCCACCCACTACCGTTGGAGCAATTATCGCCGTTGGAGGAATCACCGGTTGTCCAGCGATTTGAGGAATGGTGGCCGGTAGTCTCGTTAAGGTTTGGGGTAACGCGATTCCCGGAGGCGGAATAACTGGGGCAACTGTTGCCGCGACTGGTGGCGTAAGTAGCATAGATGGCGTTGTAGGTTGTACGATTCCTGGTAGCGCTAAGAACAAATCTCTACGTATAGTACAACTGTATGGGTTACTTTGTTACGAGTTTTGCCATTTTTACATAATCTCTTTACATACCGTCGACCGGGGTAACTTTGGGACTGGGGTACAACTTTGGGACTGGGAACTCAAAAGTCGAATTTCCCACCAATCCCATGCCGATGTCCCAAAGTTACCCCGGTTTACGGTATCGTCTGCATAAACTAAACCAATTGGAAAAATTGTATTAAAAAAAGGGGTCTGCATGTTGGGTGTTCATAACTCGATAACCACGGAATAGAATGCGAGGAATCTTTCACAATAAGACAGCTTGGAGTGAGGAATATCATTTAGCTCCTTGAGCGTTTTGCTATGTAGATAATTACAATTACAATAAACGAGAGGACGAACGTAAGGTTCAGAGTACACAAAAAATGGCATGACCGAGCACCATCACACGAATAAACAAACAGACTAAAATTTACGAATAATAAGTTGTGTGTAATTTTCGAATTTTCATAAATTGTTTTACCAATTATTATTTTCGACAAATAAAGTACTAAATTAGAAAACAGAACTATAATCAGAAAATCAAATGAAGAAAGTGAATGAGTAATTCGCAGGAGGTAGTGCGAACCTTACTCGGTGTGTTATGAGCATTTCTTAACGCGGGCGAAGCCGAAGGCAGCGAGTTCGGAAATAAAAAAAACTAAGCGGAAAAAATAGTCGCGCTGCAAACAATCCTATTCTTTCAGACTCAGTTACTTAAGTGATAACACCACTCGAGGATTTTGGAAAAATCGTTTTTTTTTTGCTTAAAAAGTACTTTGGAGTCATAAAAACAATATGCAATTGTTCCGGTAGCGATTTTTTTAACGTTCAATTATCGATTTTGTCGCAGCGCCTCGAACTTCTTTCAGGCGCCTGGTACAACTTTAAACGCGATTTTCTCGAAACCACTTTTTTCAAACTGGGAGGACAGATTATTCGAACACCTTTGCATGGATCGATTTGAAATTTTTATAGTAGTTTCACAATTACATTTTCTATGAGAGTACGTAGCCGTTTTTTGATTAAATGTAAACTTTTCTTTATGAACAATTTACTGCTTATTTCTTGGGCAAAAAATCGGCTTATTTTATTCAAAGTGCACCATTATTTCAAAATTTGATAAACAATCCCTAAGTAGTCCCATAGCTTATATAGATTATAATTTTTTTTGGTTTTTGTTCCAGGTCTCATACTTTACGAGGAAACCATCCTCCCGTGAAGCTATTTGTAAAAAAACACGTTTTTCAAAATGGGCTCTGTCGGCGCTAATTTGCATGAAAGTTACAATAATTTAAAAAAAAACACTTTATTGTGTGTTAAATGAACCTTCTCAAAAGAAATCCTATTCCTTTTTTCATACTCCGAAAATAAGTTGTCAAAGTTAGGCCTTATTTTCTGCCGCTAGAGTGGTGTTATCCCTTAAGGGCTACTATGAAAAGTTCGTCACTTGAGGCAACTCAAATTGAAGAGGAAGGTCCAGTATATGGTGCAGGAATCGCAGATTGAAGGTACACTTATTATTACAATGATAGAACTGCTAGTCAAACTTTAAACGCGTTTTTTTCTCGAAACTATTTTTTTCAAAACGGTGTTCACGATTTCTCGACATCTAGCGAATGGATTAACTTGAAATTTGGTACACGTATTCACTATATAGTGACTAAGTTCTGTCTTGAACAACGTTTTTCTTAAAAAAAAATTTTCATTGGTCCTTAACGATAAAGATGTAATTTTTCGTAG
Organism: Ophion slaviceki; assembly: GCA_944452715.1. Lineage (NCBI taxonomy): Eukaryota > Metazoa > Arthropoda > Insecta > Hymenoptera > Ichneumonidae > Ophion > Ophion slaviceki. Next base: position 33,675,966 of record OX101786.1, on the reverse strand, counting down.
GAAAAACGACTAAAACATTCAAACATTTTTTTGCTGATTGAAACACTGTAATAAAAAAAAGCTCGGTCAAATCTTAGCCAATATTATCTATTTCAAGAAAAGACTGCTTCTTTTTTGTTCCAAATCAACCAGGTAGCCAAAATCACGTACACCGTTGAGCCCCTCACGTTCAAAGGTCTTTCACAAGATTGTTTATAATTTCTTTAATTATTAATATTTATGATGAAACTAGGTACACAACTTTGTTAATGTACATGTAAATAAATGTCCTAACGATTTTTTAATCATCGTACTTATTCCTTCAAAATAATCTTTTTAATAACCCTGATTTTGGCGTCGTTAAATCTGTCTCGCCCCTTAAGGGGGAGATACATTTAGGCGAGGGAAAAAATTACTGATTTTCATGATGTTTATTTTAAAAAGGAAAGATCTTTTCACCATTTTCGAGACTTAGGGTATGTTTTACTACTACTTTTGGCTGTTACATGGTATTTTTTTGTATTAACTTTCAAAAATTGCGGAGGTATGGCACGATCTTCTAAACTGCATCTTCAAAACAGGCGTAACGTATAGCTGAAAACTAACAGACCGATTCTGACGAAACTTAGTGTAAATCTTTCTAACCTTATTTTCTAACATATAAAATGTTTTAAATGTTTTTGAAAATTAATAAAACAAAGTATTTTTATTGCAAAATGTAGCCATTGTTTCGGCAAGTTTAATCTTTTTATTTCAAAGAGTACCATTTAAGCGATTTTCAACATTTCTTACGTTTTATTGGTTCATATTCTGCGTATGAGTATCAATGAAAGAAAAATCTTCGTTGGTTTTTTTTTCAGATTAATCCCGTCGACGCCACGTGGCACGCCATCTGACAACATTCGCCGCAACCCGTTTAGAAGACCGTGTCACTTTTTATATCATTTTTTGAAGAGTTACAAGAGAAAATATCATGTAACAGCCAAAAATAGTAGTGAAACCTACGCGAAGTCTGAAAAATGGCGACGACATCTTTCCTTTAAGGCAGTCATCCCATGACAGGTAAAAAAAAAACGAAAAAAAAAAAAAATCGCACAAATTGCAAAAAATGTGTGCGTGTTATATAGACCCGGCATAGCTCCGAACAGTGTAAAGTCGATTCAACTCCTTATTTTTATTTCATAACATTCTGAGAGACTATAAAAATGTTAATGAATGTGTGGTAAAAATTCCAAGATAGTGTTTTAATGGATCGTCAAAAAAATTCACAAACAAACGAGAAAAAAAATAGCCGTCACGTGGGATAACCTCGTTAAAAAACAATCGTGAAAATCAGCAATTTTTTCCTCCCCTAAAGGCATCTTCCGCCTTAAATGTTCATGCTCAAACCAGTTGACCGAATGGTAAATGAGTTATGTGGAACATTCATGTGGAAAAATATTCAAAAATCACGATTTCCGCACGGGTAGCATGATAAAAAAATAAGCCTTTCAAGATTGAAGTCCGTGCCGAAAAATCTGCTGTTAATACAGTGATCAATTAGAACATCTGCACAAAAAGGAATACACCCTAAATTGGAATGCGTATTTTTAAAACAGTGTCTTATTCTCTGGGGATAGAACTTCACGTTTTAAGGGGTTGTGAAGCAAGAAATAAAGGGGGCGGGTTGAAATTCCGAACTTTGAATGCTCCGACGGTTTAAAATTCCGAATTTTAATGTTCCGAAATTCGAGATGGGGCCGGGTTGAAATTCCGAACTTTGAATGATCAGAACACTCAAAACTCCGAAAGAATGCTACCCCGAAAGATCAAAACTCCGAAAGAATTTTACACGAAAGACCAAAACTCCGAATATCTGAACACCGTCGAAATAATTCGACTATGGAAGTTTTAAAAGTTTCCAAATTTTCAATAAATCGACGAATTATGTCAAGATTTTTTTTTTATTAAGCAGTGATTTTGCGTCAATTTTGAAATTTGTCTAGACAATGTTATACGTTTTACATAATTTGCAGTCAACTGTGTAGACTTTCGCTGCCATGATCGTGACATCCCGAGTCGAAATTTTCAGCCTATTTTAAAGGCCTTTGATCCTATGTCAGCCTCACTTGAGTCTGTTTACTGCTAGAAGTCCTACTATCCCGAGTCGAAATTTTCAGCCTATTTTAAAGGCCTTTGATCCTATGTCAGCCTCACTTGAGTCTGTTTACTGCTAGAAGTCCTACTATGGGCCGCCACATGCTCATTCTTTGCTGCTTACCTCCTGCATAGGCTCTTATACTCCTACCTAACCTAGCTGAAGTCGTTGCAGCTCCTCTTTTGATTGCGTTTGGACCTATCGCGTATTTGGCTGTTTCGACGAAACGAGGGTGGAGATGGTCGCATTCGAAACAGCGGGTCTGATAGTTTTCAGTAACCGTCATGCGTTGGACTAGGAAGCACCGCGCGTTCGCCGTAGAGGGCTACTTTTCCAATGGCCTTTCCATTATCTCCACCCATCGAACCTTTCGCATTCGCTTCAAACTTGCCCCTGCAGCTCCAGCAACTCTCCAAAATGGAAGAAATGGATCTTGGACAAACAGTTACAATATTTTTGATAGGAATTGCCCTCACGTATGCATGTATACGCGGATCCCTATAGCAGACACGCATGCATACGTATAGGTACTAGTATACGTGTGTTGGTGTATGCTTAGGCATGTATGTGTGCGGGTATATACGTGTGTCTGCGCATGCGCGTATTCAGGCATATGTATCTCTATATGCGTAATAGAGTGTATGCGTGTGCGTGTATACGTGTGCCAATCGACGTCCTCCTTAGCGCCTGCAAGTGGTGAAAAGGGAAATTTGTTCCCGTTCTAGGCGTTAAGTAGGAGCTCATTTTATATTGAATACGAAGCTATTTTACTGCCTTTATCTCCTACCACTGTGAGGATCTGGAGGGTCAAAATAGGCTGAAAATTTCGACTCGGGATGGGCCGCCACATGCTCGTTCTTTGCTGCTTACCTCCTGCATAGGCTCTTATACTCCTACCTAACCTAGCTGAAGTCGTCGCAACTCCTCTTTTGATTGCGTTTGGACCTATCGCGTATTTGGCTGTTTCGACGAAACGAGGGTGGGGATGGTCGCATTCGAAACAGCGGGTCTGATAGTTTTCAGTAACCGTCATGCGTTGGACTAGGAAGGACCGCGCGTTCGCCGTAGAGGGCTACTTTTCCAATGGCCTTTCCATTATCTCCACCCAGCGAACCTTTCGCATTCGCTTCAAACTTGCCCCTGCAGCTCCAGCAACTCTCCAAAGTGGAAGAAATGGATCTTGGGCAAACAGTTACCACATTTTTGATAGGGATTTCCCTCATGTATGCATGTATACGCGGATCCCTATAGCAGACACGCATGCATACGTATAAGTACTAGTATACGTGTGTGGTGTATGCTAGGCATGTATGTGTGCGGGTATATACGTGTGTCTGCGCATGCGCGTATTCAGGCATATGTATCTCTATATGCGTAATAGAGTGTATGCGTGTGCGTGTATACGTGTGCCAATCGACGTCCTCCTTAGCGCCTGCAAGTGGAGAAAAGGGAAATTTGTTCCCGTTCTAGGCGTTAAGTAGGATCTCATTTTATATTGAATACGAAGCTATTTTACTGCCTTTATCTCCTACCACTGTGAGGATCTGGAGGGTCAAAATAGGCTGAAAATTTCGACTCGGGATGGGGGCCGGGTTGAAATTCCAAACTTTGAATGCGCCGACGGTTTAAGGGGCCAGTCGACTTTGAAAATTTCAAAAAATCGAAAGCAAGCAAGACTTGAAGAAATCGACAATGATGAGCAATCAGAAGGGATTTTGTACGGTGCAGGAATTGCCGATTGAGTTTAGGTAAGAGTTTTTCATAGTATAAACTTCAAACGCGTTTTTCTCGAAACAACTTTTTCAAAATCTAGCTCCATCGTATCTCAAAAACTAATAAACCGATTCTGTTGAAATTTGAACCACATATTGTAAACATGATTCGCAATAAGATGACCCTCGATGGTTTTAAAATTTTCATTTTTACTCTTTTTTGCGAAAAACTGCGAAAAAACGCGTTTTTTGTACTTTTTTCGTTTTTCATCGGTCATTTTTTTATTTTTTGATAAAACTTTATATCCGAGGTTCATTTTGTAGCTGGTGTCATACTGAATCTAATGGACTTTGATTTTTTTGTTTCATACAAGCCGTTGCCGAGCTGTGATGGAGCTACCTAGCCCACCTATTTTTGAGGCGTTACCTTTAACTATAGTTTTTGTATTTAAAAATGAATACATTTTTAAAAAATGTATATCAAGACTTTATTTATCAAGCTCAACAACTTTTATATTCATATCTTTTATGAAATCCTCAAAAAAAAGTCGCAAAAATAGCCTTTTTTCGTGCCTCCAAAGTGGACTGGCTCCTTAAAATTCCTAATTTTAATGTTCCGTAATTACAAGGTTCGTCAAGATCATGCCAGCCTACCCGAGTCGAAATTTTCAGCCTATTTTGACCCTCCAGATCCTCACAGTGGTAGGAGATAAAGGCAGTAAAATAGCTTCGTATTCAATATAAAATGAGATCCTACTTAACGCCTAGAACGGGAACAAATTTCCCTTTTCTCCACTTGCAGGCGCTAAGGAGGACGTCGATTGGCACACGTATACACGCACACGCATACACTCTATTACGCATATAGAGATACATATGCCTGAATACGCGCATGCGCAGACACACGTATATACCCGCACACATACATGCCTAGCATACACCAACACACGTATACTAGTACTTATACGTATGCATGCGTGTCTGCTATAGGGATCCGCGTATACATGCATACATGAGGGAAATCCCTATCAAAAATGTGGTAACTGTTTGCCCAAGATCCATTTCTTCCACTTTGGAGAGTTGCTGGAGCTGCAGGGGCAAGTTTGAAGCAAATGCGAAAGGTTCGCTGGGTGGAGGTAATGGAAAGGCCATTGGAAAAGTAGCCCTCTACGGCGAACGCGCGGTCCTTCCTAGTCCAACGCATGACGGTTACTGAAAACTATCAGACCCGCTGTTTCGAATGCGACCATCCCCACCCTCGTTTCGTCGAAACAGCCAAATACGCGATAGGTCCAAACGCAATCAAAAGAGGAGTTGCAACGACTTCAGCTAGGTTAGGTAGGAGTATAAGAGCCTATGCAGGAGGTAAGCAGCAAAGAACGAGCATGTGGCGGCCCATAGTAGGACTTCTAGCAGTAAACAGACATAGGCTGACATAGGATCAAAGGCCTTTAAAATAGGCTGAAAATTTCGACTCGGGTACACAGTTGACTGTAAATTATGTAGAACGTATCACATTGTCTGTGCAAATTTCAAAACTGACGCAAAATTATTTCTTAAGGGGAGGGTAGGGGTTTCAGCGTGAAAAAAAAACACTTTTTTGCGAATTTTTTTCATCTATATGGATAGAGTAAATTTATTGAAACCTTTTGTACATTGTTAAGTGTCATTTCAAGAACATTCCGTGAAATTTGTACGCGGAAATATCCACAAACAAGCCGATGCCGCGTTTTTTTCGAAACCACTTTTTCAAAGTCCGTGTTCACTGCCATTTGAAAACTACATGACCGATTTATTTCAAACTTGGTACACACTTTCTACACATAAAATACCTCCCCCCAACGGTTAGTTTGAGATTTTTTTTACATTGAGGGGGTTTTCCACCCCCAAAATGGCGGAATTTTTCGTGAAAAATAGCACTTTTCACTTTACATGACCACCAGAAATTTGGAAATGATAAAAAAAATTATCAAAGACCGTTGGGGGGAGGATTTGATGATACTTTGACTAAATTTTAATGGTACTTGATTTCAGATAATTTCTAGCTGAGATACAGTGAACACCGCAAATCGTGTTTTTCCAAAGGCGTTCTTGGAAAAGCTTTGTTACCGGCTTGTTTGTGGATATTTTCGCGTACAAATTTCACGGAATGTTCTTGAAATGACACTTAACAATGTACAAAACGTTTCAATAAATTTACTTTATCCATATAGATGAAAAAAAGCGCAAAAAAGTGTTTTTTTTTTTTCACGCTGAAACCCCTATCCTCCCCTTAATGAAAAAAAATCTTGAAATAATTCTTCGATGTATTGAAAATTTTAAAACTTTAAAAACTTCCATAGCCGAATTATTTTGACGGTGTTCAGATTTTCGGAGTTTTGGTCTTTCGTGTAGAATTCTTTCGGAGTTTTGATCTTCCGGGGTAGTATTCTTTCGGAGTTTTGAGCGTTCTGATCTTTCGAAGTTCGGAATTTCAACCCGCCCCCGTTCACATTTTCGGAGTTTTGGTCTTTCGGGTAAAATTCTTTCGGGGTAGTATTCTTTCGGAGTATTGAGCGTTCTGATCATTCAAAGATCGGAATTTCAAGCCGGCCCCAAGTCAAGGTAATACAAACTGTTGTGAATAAATATACCTGGATTGAGAATTGGAAGAGTGGGTGATGCGAGTTTGGTGAGTCCAAGAGCGACGGCGTTGCTGGCCACGGCATCCATAGCTTGGATCTTAGCGGTAGCAGCGGCGGCAGCTACAGCGGCCGCCGTTGGCATCATACTCGTGGTGCTCGGTGGCCCCATAAGAGCGTTTGGTGGCGTTATGGCTCTACCGACTCTGAGATACTGACCACCGAGATCAAAGAGATTCATCGAGGCGATAGCCTCAAGCGCCGATTGCATTGTCTCGTACTCGATAAAACCATAACCCTTGTGCCTGTGTGGCGAGCTACCCTGCGCCAATTTACAATACGTTATCGGTCCGAACGCCTCGAACACCGATTTAATATCTTCCTCTGTCAAATCCTGGTGTATCGAGGCGATATAAATGCGATTGTAATGTTTGCTCTCTTCCGTTATTTCGTCAATGACCGATTGAGCCTGCGGCATATTCGACGGTCGTCCGACCACCTGATGATCAAACAAGCACACGACTCAGTGATATTCCATTATCGTCGTGACGAGAGCGACACATTTCTACGATTAATTAATCAATTAATAAATTAATCAAGTAATTAACAACAGATGCGATATGTAAAGAATACTATTGCAAGACTGATATCAGACTCGTCCAAGACATTGGGTCAACGAGAGGAAAATAATTAGAAGAGTCTCGAGGAATTTCGTGTGAGAAATGGGTTTGCGGCGGTGGTGGCGACAGTACAAGCATTTAACTGCGGTGCTTTCTTTCGTAATTTTCTTCCGCGGTACGATAAAAAATGTATGCCAATCGATTTCTATTGATCCAGATGCCTTACACGTGAATGATGCCTTTCTTCTTGTTAATTACAATTACTTTGATCAGAATGCAATGACTCAATGGCTGTTCACGAAACTCAATGTGAATTTTACGAAGACAAATATGGTTGGAAAAAAAACGTCTTTATGCCAAAGGATGATAGACAGACGGAGAAAGAAAAAAAAACTTATGAACATCATATAAATTATGCGAAGAGAAACAAAATAAAAATTTGCCGACCTCCGGCGAGACAGTAGGATTGCGCGGGGACGGGAAATTCGTTATATAGGTACGTCCCGCTACCTTGATGTTTCGTCCACCAATCATGACACCATTCATTTGTTCAAGCGCTAATTGCGCCGCTTCGGGTATCTCGTACTCGACGAACGCAAATCCCTTGTGTTTCTGAGTCACGGGATCCCATGACATGTTGATCGATTTTATCGGTCCGAATGGCAAAAACGATTGCCTTATCGCATCCTCTTTGAGTTCGAAGCTTATGCTTCCTACGTATACCCTGTTCCGACAATTATTCAAATCTCTTAATTATTCCCACAACACACAAGCCTACTTAGACCTATTTTGTTCGTAATCTTATCGGCGATTCTTCTCGTGCATGATTTTCTTTTCTTTCCACCGATTCACAATCGGAAATTTGAATTCAATTTCCGGGAAAATTTAGCTGTTTCTTGATATTTTGAGAGCTACAGGAAGTTTTCTCTTAAAAATCACGAATTACAATTTCATTCGGGATTCCGTTGAAAATTTGAGTTCATAAATAAATATCACGGGCTGATTGAGCTTTGTAGCAAAATATCAAAACGATAAATGCTGTCCATTTAGGCGACCATTCCAGTGTAAAATTGTTTGAAAATCGTTTTTTTGCATTATCCAAAATATGGACTTTCATAAACATGGTGTTAAATTTTGGTAGAGAAATTCGAATTATTCTGGCCGCTTTATTATTGGCCGCTGGCCGAATTATTATAGCCTTCCCTAGAAAAAAGCATTTGACCGACTGCGTGAGACATGGCGCGGACGTCGCGCGTTTTTCTCGAAACGTCGTTTTTCAAAACGGTGGAATATTTTAAATGAAGAGTTTTCAGGCTATCCGTCTCAAATTTTCCACGCCATTCCTTAACGTTGTACGGAAGCGTTTTATTTTATTTGGAAATTGCACATTCTTTTTTTAACGAAAAACTGACGTCAAAAAGTCCCAAATTGAAACTTAATTTTGAAATGGTCACCATTTTGTTAATTCTCATCGAAAAAAATTCTCCGTACGCCTCTACAGTTTTTCATACAGATTAAGGGGTTTTCTTACTTTAGACGCTACAAAAAAGGCTATTTTCATGATTTTTTGAAATAGGATTATATTAGAGATATTGATAAAAAAGTTGTTACACTTAATAAATATACTTTCGAAATACATGGATAAAAAAAAAATTATTAAAGTCACTATTTATAGGCGAAAATGGTAGTTAAAAAAGTCCTAAAAAAGTTGTAGGTCATCCGAAATGAAAAAATCAAACGGTTTTCGATTCAGTATGTTAATGACTCTAGCGCACATCATACGATTTTTGATACATGCAAAAATAACAAAATGGCGGACATTTTTAGAAAAAAAAAACGTGTTTTTTTCACCGTTTTTGGCAACAAAAAATAGTAAATATCAAAATTTCAAAAAATCCTTTTTATATGCGCTATAGCTATAGTTGTAAAGGATATGTGGTTAAGATTTCATAAGGATCGGTTCAGTAGTTTCGAAGACTTTATGATGAACAAGCCGTCGAAAAACGTTGTTTCGAGAAAAACGCGTTCAAAGTTTGTTTGCGTTACATAAATACATACATTAAAAAAAATGTATTTATTAAGTGTAACAACTTTTATATCAATATCTATGATATAAACATATTTTTTTAAAAATCATGAAAATACCCTTTTTAGCGTCTAAAGTGAGAGAAGACCCCTTAATCATCTTTTTAGTTTTTTCTTTTAGACAATTTTTAGTAGAGTACGACTTTCCACCGTCAGGGGCGATTTTTTTAGGCATCATTTTGCAGTGGCCAACAAATTATATAAAAAATAAAACTAAAACATTCAAAAATATTTGTATGTATAACATAAGTTATTTGAATAAACGAAAAAGAAATCGGACTGATAATCGATTTTTTTTTAATAATGAAAATCAGCAATTTCCAAGCTAGTCACACTGGAATGGTCCCTTAAAGCCTAAAATACTAAAGTATTGCTAAATATTTAAAAAGCCGGACAACTGACGCGAATTGTGCATTTTTTTAAAAGAAATATTGGAACAATGAATTTGACTATGCGATTATACGTGAACGGCCCGAAAATTCGATGAATAATCTTCGTTTTTTTCGCCTCGGCGAACAATAAACAAACCTGCACATTAGAGCGAGAGCCTGCTGTCTTTGCACCTGATTCCGTTGACTAGCCATTTGCTGTAACACAAAGAATCACGTACCTTCCATTCATAATGCTTTACAAAAAAAAAAGAAGAAAAAAAGAAAAGGCAAGTTTCTTCCATATCTCAAATTTCGGCTCGAAGCCCTCTTGCGCAATTTTATGAGTGCCATTTTTTTCCCCCTTTCACATCAGCAATTCTTGCCGCGTTTCATCGAACAAAAAACTTGTCCCATCTTCGATGCCGCTACCGGACCGGACCGAGAATCCATTTCTTCGTTTCTTACGATAAATATTTTGCGAAAAAAAAGTCCTTTCCTTATATCCCTTTTGATTTTCATTCTTGACTCAGACTAACCTGCACATCAGCAATAAAACTTGTTGCCGCAGGACCAATTTATTCTTCTGCGGGAAGAAAGAAATCTCTGTTTTAATAATCAGGAAACAAACTTTCGGCAGTTTTATATTTGTTCCCTCAATAAATGTTGTTCCCGTCGAAACACGACGTTGGATTGAATATAACTTGGCGGGACAAGCTGAATTTGCGAAGACGCGTCGAAGAATTGCAGTTTTATTGACATTGACAATTTTGACCACGTTGGATCCTTTATGTTTCAAAGAATACGCAAACAATATTCAAAGTTCGAATACTTTCACAGTTTTTCCCATATAAAAGCTTCGTTATCAAGTCTGCTCAATCTAGATAAAATGCTAATAAACTAGAAACGATTAATTTGCATATTTGTTGATTTGTACAAGCATTGAATTGGTTGCTATTTCTACGAAAGTCCGTACTCTAATTAAGCATTGGATCTCTCGAAATTACACTCCAATTTGCGATGACTGCCGATTTTGTGAGTAAGAGGTTAAGGAGAGATATACACCTAGATGGTCGAGGTCGAGGATTTAGAAGCTATGAACATTCCGTCGACCGTAGAAGACCTACACTATCGGCTTGGTATCGATGATTCCATGTAAGTTGACAAATTTCATGATTTATTCATTCCCAAATTTTCAAACGCGTTTTTCTCAAAACCACGTTTTTCAAATCGGTACCCAAAATTTCTCGAAAACCAATGAACCGATTGCCTTGAGGTTTTTTGTGGTTATTCTATACACCATTATCTAGTACTTGTCATAGGATTTTTTTTCCGTTACTCAGTTTTGGTTTTATAGGCAAAATAATAACTAATTTTTGGCCCAAAAATCACTATTTATGTTCAAACGTCCGCCATTTTGTCATAAATCGATATTTTCAAAATCGGCTATGACAAGTACTAGATTATAGTATCTAATTTAATAATCTTTTTGGTTTTTTTTTTCAGATGATTTTTGAAGAAACGCCAGTGGTTACCGTATACGCAGATTTTTTTACGACGCTCCAAGGATCATACAATATCCTTGTATATTTTCGATATTTTTAAATAAAGAAAATTAAACATATTTTTGAATGTATATACTTTTAGATAATTAAAACCCCAATCCGAAATTTCAAATAGTTTTCCTTGAAAAAATTCGCGCAAAAATGACCTTTTTCCGGCTCCTAGGTGTATATCCCCCCTTAACGTAAAATCACGTAAGTGAAAATACTAATAGTCCGAATAAAATGAATCTAAATTCTATTTCGAGTGTAAATGCTTATGGGTTGCTCCACTCTGGACATTTATGAAACTAAAAAAGTAAAAATAACATAACTTTTGGATAGAAAGATTTTAAACTTTGTTTGAAGCTAATAAATTTTTTGATGCAGTCCTAAGCAGGCCTTGTGATTGAAAATGCGACAAAACGATTCTCCTTTGACTGAATTCCGAATACTTGAAGAAATCGAAAGTTTTCCATTTCTTTTATCACAAATTTCAAAACGACCCAATGGAGGCGTACCTGCTGCTGATGGGCCAATGTTTGCTTCATCAGGACCATCTTGATGCTCTGCTCCATCGCGTACTTCTTCGCCCTGCTAACCGTGTCCTGTTGCTCGGACGAAATTTTTGGCAGACCAGTGCTCAAGATCCCCGGCAATGTGAGATACTTTGCTCCGGGACCTACGAGAATGAACATTCAAAATTCATACAAAAATTATCTTATGAACATGTTGCGAACTTTTAACAAACTCATGCGGATGAATAAATCAGATCTTATCAGCCAAACGTTCACGAAATTGGAGACAACATCGATGGAACTTCAGACGAGGTGTCTCAACAATAAATAGTGATCACGATAAAATTTTACATCATATAATACACCGACGGTTTGTTCGATTGTTAGTTATTTAATTAATGAAGCTGTAACGTGTCATTGAATATCCCGACGATAACCACCGACCGTGTAATCGAATTACGGTTATAGTGATTGACAATAACAAAGAAAGCATACCGTAGGGTAAACCGACCGGTGAATGGACGGAGACCAGTGAATAGACGAAAGATGATTGATATTTATACTCGTATTCAAAATATGTACAGAATATGAATTGTCGATAAAAACGGGAATCATTATAATTTAGCAAAAAAATCACAGGTGTCTCTAAAGCGGAGTTCTCAGTTTAATATCAAATGTCGACGCCACGTGGAATTTTTCTAGTTTGTTGTACTTGCACATCGCGCAACTTACAAGGAACATCACCCTTCCTTGACACTGGGTCATTTTGACCCGAACGATTTTGAAATAAAATGGTCACTTTTCCAAAATTGAAAGTTTTCAAGCGTTTTTTACAATTCATTTTTATACTTCCCGAATTTTTATTATGCAGACATATTAAGAAAAGTTTAAAGTGAATTCTGTTTTTTTTTTCAATAAAAACCGATCGAAGGGCCAAGGGCAGGCGGATGAAGTACTATCCGGGTCACATTGACCCGGTGTGTCAAAGTCCTGGCCAAATATAATATTATTATATATATTTATATAATATTATAATATTTATATAATATAATATTATATATATTTATATAATATTATTATATAAATATAATTCAATTTTGTTGAAACTCATATATGTCATACAGCATTGCAAACTATTAGACACATTTTTTTTGCTCAGCGGATAAATGATTTTAAGGGGGGAAACCACCTCTCAAAGAAAGGCGTTTTAATCTCTAATTTGATATTTTTTCAATACTTCCTCAGTGGATTTTGAATCGCTTTACATTAGCAAAATTTTGGTTTTCATTTCATTCTGATCGGTGGACTGCTTGTGGGGGAAAACTGTAAAATCACCCCTCGATACGCCATTCTTTGAGGGGTGTTTTCCCCTCTAACACCGTTTTTCCGCCGACAGAAAAACGGACACTTAAGGGGTTAGGCCACAGTAACGGATATAAAATCATGTGCGAATTTAACAAATTTTTTTCGTATGAAATAGTAATTCACTCATAAAATTAATTACACATCTATTTAGTATGAATATCAAGCTGTTAGAATTTTTTTTTCGCTGTACAAAATGGCCGGCTACTAATATTTTCTTTTGTTATCTAACAGCTCCACGTCGTGACATTTAGCATCCACAATTTTTTACCTAGAACAAAAAACAAAAATTCTCGTCAATCTACATTAGAATACCTAGAGAAGTACGCAGGGAATTAAAGAAATATCGTTTTATTCAAAAGTTGTAGGTATTTAAACAAAAGTTTGATACGAAATTTTTCACTCCAAATTCATTTCTTAAGTTCAAATACCTACAACTTTTGAATAAAACAATATATTTTAAATTCCGTACGTACTTCTCTAGGTATTCTAATGTAGATTGACGAGAATTTTAAAAACTCCGAAAATCTTAATATCGTCAAAATAATTCAGCGATGGAATTGACATGAGTTGACGACTATGGTCTTGACATGAGGGCCGGGTTGAAATTCCGAACTTTGAATGCGCCGACGGTTTAAAATTCCTAATTTTAATGGTCCGAAATTACAATGTTCGTCAAGATTATGCCAGCGAAAGTCTACACAGTTGACTGTAAAAAATTGACGTAAAATCGCTTCTTAATAAAAAAAATTCTTGAAATAATTCGTCGATTTATAGAAAATTTTGAAACTTTTAAAACTTCCATAGCCGAATTGTTTTGATGGTGTTCAAATTATCGGAGTTTTGGTCTTTCGGGTAAAATTCTTTCGGAATTTTGAGCGTTTTCGTAATTCAAAGTTCCGATTTTCAACCCGGCCCCGTTTATTCGCTGGTAGTGTACTATAACTTCTTTCCAGCAAACGGACATATGGGCTCTGTTCTGATAACTCTCAAAGCAGTGTACAACATTTAGCTCATCTGCTGAAGATTACAAAATCAATTAATGTTAAGAGATGACAATGTAACATTTAATTAAATGTTCACATAAAATTATTTTATTCGTTTTTTAAATTTTGACACGATTTTAAGATCCAAGAATATTATAACTTTTGTGTAGCCCAGTAATCTCTGAATCTAGCATTTAATGAAAATAAATACCAAATCGTTATCCTTTACAGCTTATCCACACTACGCGTCTATTTAAAGGCGGTCGAGTGTGCATTTACTGGTAATTTCGTCCATTCACTGACGATTTAGTAATTTCACTGCTTATTCTTTTTTTTTTTGGTTTTTTCCTTAGGTACACGCTTTTCGCGTTTGTTACCTATTCTTTTCCCATCATTAGCCGTTCTTTCCTCTACTGTTTACTACTCCTTTTTCTCCATCTTTCTCCCTGTTCCCCCCTCTTGCGGCCGCAGCCGACTTCCCCCTCTGTATTATATTCATCATGACATTTCTGTCATGGGTATAGGGAAACTGCGGAAAACCTATACCAATACAGCCGGTCATCGAGTTCGCCCCCCAGTCGTGGAACTAGTCTTATTTCGCCGCGAAATGCCGAAGAAAAACATTTCACGACGAAATGCGACTGGGATTCGAACCCGGGACCTCCCGGTCCGCTGGTTTAGTGGCGAGCACGCTAACCACTAGACCATCGCACCGGTTCACTGGTTATTCATCAATTCCTCCAATATTCTTTGTTGCAATTATTGGGAGTACAAATAAGTCTCCGCCGTTTGACAAAAGATGGTCCCACCAGGAGGTTATGGTTAAATTGTCAGGTGTAAAACGTCATATCGTAAGGTTGGACATCTGGTGAGACCATAACCTTGAAATATTAGCGATTTTGTATCAGCATCACATAATTTTTTTCGTGCGAATATGTCGAGTTTTGTGCCGAATAAGCGTCATTTGCGGGATCTCTTGCGTTTTGCACGAATCTCCCTCCAATAATGCCTTTAATTCCCTTAGCACTTAATGAAAATATTCCAAGTCTTGCTAGATGTCCAACCTTACGATATGATGTTTTACATCTGACAATTTCAACCATAACCTCCTGGTGAGGCCATCTTTTGTCAAACGGCGGAGACTTATTTGTACTCCCAATACTTCGAATATTTTTTTCTACTATCAGAATATCATCTTTTGTTACCTAAATAAATTAAAAAATTGTTTTGATGGCATTTTCATTTTGCAGTCCATCTGAATCCAACAGTGTGGTTATTTATCCATTCACTGGTCGGTTTACCCTATGTGCCCGCAAGAGCATTCAAAGGAGCATCACAAATAAATAATAACAGATAAAGTATTGATTTGTGATCAGTTTGATTACAAGTGTGAATAACGTAGTGTTTTTTTCAACTAAATCAATCCAAACGTAATATACATACCAGCGACGACCCGTCCCGTCTGATTGAGATCATAAATGGGCCCAGGCAAGAAGTCCGAGGCATTGCCTACGAAGAAATGACAAATTAGACTATTGTACTCTGTAATATCGTCCATTCAATCAATATCTCAACCATCTCGCCGCACGTGTCCTCGTTTCGCGAACTTTTACAATTCGCAAAACACAATTGACGATGGTCGAAATATCATTAGATAGTAACCATCGTATAGTGACAGAAGCTTTCGATAAGTTCCACATAACGCGAAAAAACCAAAACATTTTTTTTCCACTTCTCCAACGAGCGATACATTTGCACACGAGGGCATACGAAAAGGACGTATCGTTTTTTGAACAAGCGCGATCAAATTTTCGGAAGAATCAGCGTGAGCCAAAAAAAGAACAGTTTTTATAGAAAATATTTTTCCCCCGTTAACGGCCAAATGTTAAATTGTCTTTGTTAGCTATTTTGGCAATTTTTTTTTATTGGGTCACAAAAAGTATCGATGCCGATGGAGCAGCTCCCCAAAGCTGAATCGTCCGCCAAACTGTAAGTTTAAAGAAATTAAAACAGTCGACACGCCGTCGTTACAAACAATACAAACGTTCACATTGCAATATGCTTTTCCTTTTTTTTGTTGTTTTTAACTTGGCCTCGCAACATTCGTTACGTATGAACAACCGCGTACATGCATAATAAACGAAGCCACAAGTGGCATTTCATCGATAGTGTCTCACATTTCGCGGTGTAGATCGACTAAAAGCGACGAATTTTTTTGTTCCTTTTCTCAAGTGAATTTCGTTCGGCAGAGTTAATATTTCGGACAACAAAAACTCCATGGTGACGAAGTGTGAGTGAGATGTGTTGTACTTTACGAAATAGATCTCACATACGAATCCGAAGTGCATTTGAGATATGTTTCGATCGTACGTAAATTTATATAAATATTAAATTTAGGGGGTCAGGCTGCTGTGAACATTTAAAAAAATCGTTTGACGCTTGAGGCAACTCAAACTGGAGTGATTGCGATTCCTGCTCCCAAATATAGTGCAGGAATCGTGGGTTGAACCCAATCTTTTGATTGCAACGATATAACTGCTGGTAAAACTTTTAAGTCGGCCATCGCAAGTATCAGGTTCAAAAAATCGAAAAAAAAAATCCCCCAAATTGAAATAAGTGCGTGTTATATGGTCCCGGCATAGCGGACTAACAGTGAGTCAACATTTTCTTTATGGAAACCGTACTTGAACTTTCAAACGCGTTTTTCTCAAAACTGTATTTTTCAAATTGGCTTCCATGATATCTCGAAAACTCGTGTTTTTTAATCTGAAAAAGTCGACCAAAAAATGACGAAACTCGGAATTCAACTTTTAAAACCGTGCCAAAAAATCAATTTTCGATATTTTTACTTTACTCTAGTTCCGGTGATAGATTCAGGTCTGCAAATTAAAATGTCGTTTGATTTTTTGAGTTCAGATGAGCAAAACCTCCGGAATCATGGCAGCCGTCAATCAACTTTTTTCACACATGAGTGTCTTCTGAACGGTGTAAAATCGATTCAACTCGTTATTTTTGTTTGATCAAATTCTGAGGTACTATAAAAATGTTAATTGATGTATGGTAAAAATTCAAAGATTGGTGTTTCAATGGTTCGTTAAATGAAAAATCCCAAAAAAGCGAAAAAAGTAGCTGTCACACGGGTTAACGAATGACTTGAAATTTGGTACACTTATTTAGTGTGATAGTAGTTTAGTCTTGACCGACGTTTTTCTTCTTAACTTTTTTTTCATTAGTTATTAACGATAATGTCACTTTGCCTCGAAAAATATTCAACATTTTTTATTATTATTATGGAAACCCCATAACCGAAAAAAGCTCGTCAAGTCACAGCCAATATTATCTATTTTAAGGAAAAAAAACTCGTTCTTTTTGTTTCAGATCAACCGGGTGCCCAAAATCAAGTACACCGTTGAGTCCCTCACGTTCGAAGGTTCTCACGAGATTGTTCATAGCTTCTTTAATTATTAATATTTATGAATGAAATTTGGTACACAACATTTTTAATATACATACAAATAAATGCCCAAACAATTTTTCAATCATCTTGTTCCTTCAAAATGAATTTTTTTAAACAACCCTTATTTTTAAGTTGTCACAGTAGCCGTACCCCTTAAAAATTTAATAAGCACTGGCATATTTTCTGCACTTTTTTTTTTCATGAAGAAGAAAAAATCGTTCGACGTGAATTTGGCAAACAAAATGATGATATTTGAGTATAGGATCATGCTAGAGTTCGAACGATTGGCACAATTTGGTGCTTAATTGATCAAGATCGATCGAGTGGACGGCTAATCTCTGGAACAGAAATCAGAACACGTTGATTGAAACGTATTTTTTTGTTTTTTAAAAAAGATTTCTTTGTTCTGTGGTACGTATGATTGTAATATGGCTTTTTTTGTTCTCAAATTCCGGACAAACGAATGAGGATCGTACGATTTTGTTCTCTCTTTTGTGTTTTTTTATACGTTCTATCGACTCGTTTAGCCGTGATCGGGGCTGAGCAATGAAGGTCGCGCGCACAAAATGTCCGAGAGACTGAGGGCGAGACGCAGAAATCTGTAAGCACAAAGCAAAAGGAGAACACGCTAAGTGCATTTCTTTCTGCGTCAATCAAGTTATTTTTTGCCTTCGACAACCTAACAATGAATACCGACGTCTATTGACCTGCCCTGACGACTTCTTTTTCTGTCAAAATTAAAAGAAAAAGGAACGAAACAAAAACAAACAAACAAACAAAAAGCAATGGCGCACCTGATTGCGATTCGCGGATTTAAATGATTGATCTTTTGTGGTCATTTTAACGACGTTTTTGCGCTTTTATCATTTCATAAGTGATATATACATATATATGTGTGTGTGTGTGTATATATATATGCATATATGTCGCCACTGCCTCTTCTAATTATGAGTCTCGCTACATCGAGATAGAAATACGATGTTTTTCCCGATAAACGGTACGTTGATATTCTTATTGTCCTGGGAGGTTCCGGATTTTCAAGTACAGCCAGTTCATTTCAGAGTATTCAATAAAAAACATCTAAATCTGAGTAAATTGTCTGCACGACACTAATGATGAAACTTTACTGCACTAGATGCACTGTACAATAGTAAAATGATTAAGTTTGAGCTAGTTGAATTATCAGTTTCGGACTATTATTACAATCAAAACAATGATTTACAGAATGACTATTTTCTACTTTCCGAAAACATTTGAAGCTTTTTTCTATATATCCGAGTATCCCGAATTTTTGTTTTCTTTTTATGATATTGGGATGTTGAATAAGTTCTCTCTGTTTTTTCGTGAAAATTAATGCTTTATATTAAAACATCATTCCTAATGCTTTCAAACGTTTCGAAACGATGTTGAAGTTTGCATCGTTGGAATGCAACGAAAATTCTTTATAATTTTTTGATTTTCCCTTTTTCATTATCATCCAAAATCTTTTCTTATGTATTTAGGCTCAAGATCTCTAGTAAGAATTCTGAAAAATGTTTGTGTTTATGTTTGAAAAATGTTCGTCGATTTGGGGGGCTGAATGCGCCAAAAAAATTGGCCTATGAAATTTTCGGTGCCTTCCAACGATGCAAACATCAATATCATCGTCTCGAAAGTGTTGTGTGATCAACTCTCAATGATTCTGCAAGCTCAGCTAGCGTCTGACATGAGTCTTCATGAAGTAATGCCTCCAATTCAACACATCAAAACCATTGTTTTTCAAGCGTCTAAACCAATCTCTGCGCGTTGTTTCCGACGGAGCATGGTCATCGTAAGTCTCAACACGTATTCTGTGCGCTTCAGCTGCAGATTTTTTTTGAATCAAGTTGTGCATACCATTCCCCGCAAATACTCTTTTTCGGCACGAAATTTGACACGTTCAACACTATGGGAAAAAAATTTGTTTGCACTCCGGCGAAATGAAACACTGAATTTCAAACTTGCTTACAGTACTTCTCTATAGATGCGTCAGCATCTTAAGGTAATCCTATCGCTTCACACTAGTCATAACACTGATCATACTTGAGACTTGTACAATTTATATTTTTAACATTAGCTAAAAAAAAATCATTTGTAGTAACTAAAATTTTCCATGTGTAAACTGTTTAATGAATGTTTACATTTAATTAGAAAAATGAAAAAATAGTTATTCCAACGATCCGCGCAGTATTTCTAGGTTTGATATTTGGCAATATTGGTTCTATCTCCGTCTCTTTTTACTCAACCAGGCGAGTTTAACCGCCATGCTTTTCAACGTCGATCTGTCAAAATAATGTCAGGTGGGAGAAATATCAAGCATTGCATTCGAGCCGCGACTGGTAAAAAGCGTGGAAAATTTGTGTCTGCGAAATATGTCGGTTAAAAATGAAATATGTGTGGAAATTTGAATGAGTGAGATGAGGTTAGGACTACAGTCAGCTGTTGCCTTGCTGTCACGTCTCCTCATCGTAGCAAGTGGTAATAAATCCAATACCGGAAGTTCAAATTAAACTTGATATTACATAAAAATTGAGCCAATGAGCGTAATTTTTTCTGAGACTATTGGATTACTACAAGTGTTAAGTATGTAAATCTGATTGTTTTTAAGAAGCTGACGGATTCCCACTATGATATACACTTTCGTAGCGACCGGAAATTGGGTTTTTGTGTCGTCTCGGAATTCCTTCACAAAAATACGCAATTATATTTTTTCTCTCTGTAATTAGGTCGATAACCGACCCTGAAATTTTACAGAGACGATTATTAATATATTTAGTGAAGCTAAAAAAAATCCAATGGATTGAAGCCTGGCGATAGGATTACCTTAAACTACAGGCCCGCAATTTTGGCAACGCCATCTGTTGGAAAACAGCGAGAACTTATTCAACGTCCTAATGCATTTTCATTGTATCACTCATATTGAAAAAATTGTACACGTTGACAATCCTGAACGCAACAGGCATACTTTTTCGCGACGTTTACTTATATCCGCTGAAGCGTGGTAAGGTAAAACGTACAGAAACTCGCTGGAGCGAAACAATGGGCGAACATAAGCGACAAAACAAGACTCGTAATTAGAAAATAAGACGATTACTCGACTATCCTAAATGCTGACCTATCTAGGAAGAAAAAAAAACAGAGAAGAAAAAAAAGGCGGAACCAGCATCGGTGCTGCATACACGACAATACACGCCCGTTTCGGCGAATCGAGTTTCATTTTTGTTCTAAAACTCGTTTTTGTTTTGTTTCTGTTACAAGGAATGTAGCGTTCTCTTTGATTGTTTGGCGCACGCACATGATCACAGCTCAGTCGAAGGCCACAGATTCTGTACTGTCTCTCCGCTGTAACATCTCAGAACAGAAGGACAACCATACATTAGTTTTGTTAAGGGCCATCTTGAAACCTGATTTCGCCTAACAGAGAGAAAGAGAAAGATAGATAAAGAGAAAGAGAGAAAGAGGGAGTATAAAAGAAAAGTATATAATTTATAGGCCGGCCGTTCCACAACGTATGCCGTTTTGAAATTTCGCAAAGCCGGCTCTCGATACAATCTCTAGCTCCTAAACTGCCTGACTATAGATACGTAAAGACGTCTCGCTTTGATATCCTTAGCGTTCAGATTTCGTATGTAAATAAAGTAAGTATACATATATATTCGTATTCGTATATGCGTATATATATATATGTATACATGTAAACGTATAATTATGATGCAGTTGCTGACGTTTGCGTTTCATTATTTCTCATTCTTTTTTATTCCATGTACGTCTCGCGGTATGCTCTCGAACGTATTACAGGACACAATTAACTCGTCTATGTGAAGATATACGAGCATCTGGCTACATTAGCAATGTACCTTCGACCCGTATTCTCTTTGCTGGTGGCTCCGCGCCGCTGGATACTGGTAGTGCCTGAAAACACAAATTAAAAGGTAACAGCCTGTCCGCCCAAACGGGACTTTGGGATAATACGCCAACTTCACATTTTGCGTAAATGTGAAATTGGCGTATTGGAGCGTCTTTAAGGGGTTAGGCTACTGTGAAAATGACGAGCAGGCCTTCGTCGCTTGAGGCAACTCAAATTGTACAGCAAGGTCCAACAAAATAGTTGTTACACTTAATAAACACACTTAAAAAATGTGAAACAAAAAAATCAAACGGTTTTAGATTCAGTATGTTAATGGCTGTAGCGCATATCATACGATTTTTTATATATGCAAAAATTACAAAATGGCGGACATTTTTCGGAAAAAAAAAAAACAACAACAACAAAAAAACGTGTTTTTCACCGTTTTTGGCAAAAGAAAAATAAATATCTTTTTTTTAAATCCTTGATATGCGCTATAGCTATAGTTGTAAAGCATTTGTGGTTAAAATTTCATAAGCATCTCTTCAGTAATTTTGAAGATTTTATCAACAAGCCACCGAAAAACGTTGTTTCGAGAAAAACGCGTTTAAAGTTTGTTTGCGTTACATGAATACATTAAAAAAAATTGTTATGCATTTCGAACGTGTATTTATTAAGTGTAACAACTTTTATATCAATATCTATAATATAAACCTATGAAAAAAATTAATGAAAATAGCCTTTTTTAGCTTCTAAAGTGAGAAGACCCCTTAATGACGTTGAAGTTTGCATCGTTGGACTGCAATAACTTTTTAAAATTTCTTCTTATTTAAATTGTTATTCGAACCCTTTTTTTGCAACTTGATGTCGCAAATCTGTAATAAAAATACGTAAAAACGTTTGAATGATTTTCATAGCCTAAATCGGCCAAAAGAGTTATCAGTCAAAAAGAATTTTATTTTCGTTGCGTTCCAACGATGCGAACTTATTGTTACAACGATAGAACTGCTAGTATAACTTTAAACGCGTTTTTCTCGAAACTATGTTTTTTTAAACGATGTGCACGATTTCTTGGCATCTAATGAACGGATTGACGTGAAATTTGGTACACTTATTCATGTCAGTGTGATAGTCGTTTAGGCTTGACCTACGTCTTTCTTAACAACTTTTTTTTTTCATTTTATTTACGATAATTTTCGTATTATTAACGATGTTATTTTTCTTGGATAATCAAAAAGAAATTGTTTTTTTTTGCTTATTGAAACACGGTAACAAAAAAAGCTCGGACAAGTTTTAGCCAATATTATTTATTTTAAGGGGCCAGTCCACTTTGAAAATTTCAAAAAATCGAAAGCAAGCAAGACTTGAAGAAATCGACGATGATGAGCAATCAGACGGGATTTTGTACGGTGCAGAAATTGCCGATTGAGTTTAAGTAAGAGTTTTTCATAGTATAAACTTCAAACGCGTTTTTTTCTCGAAACAACGTTTTCAAAATCTAGCTCCATCGTATCTCTAAAACTAATAAACCGATTCTCTTGAAATTTGAACCACATATTGTAAACATGATTCGCAACAAGATGACCCTCGATGGTTTAAAAATTTTGATTCTCACTCTTTTTTTTGCGAAAAACTGCGAAAAAACGCGTTTCTTAAACTTTTTTCGTTTTTCATCTGCCATTTTTTAAATTTTTTGATAAAACTTTATATCCGAGGGTCATTTTGTAGCTGGTGTCATACTGAATCTAATGGACTTTGATTTTTTTTGTTTCAGACAAGCCGTCGCCGAGTATTTTTGAGGCGTTACGTTAAACTATAGTTTTTGTACTTAAAAATGAATAAAAATGAATACATTTTTTTTAAAATGTATATCAAGACTTTATTTATCCAGCCCAACAACTTTTATATTCATATCTTTTATAAAATACTTAACAAAAAAAAATCGCGAAAATGGCCTTTTTTTGTGGCTCCAAAGTGGACTGACCCTTGAGAAAAAAAAACGTTTTTTCTTGTTTCAGATGAACCGGGTGGCCGAAATCAAGTACACTCATGCTCAAAGGTCCTTCACGAAATATTTGCATCGTCGGAACACAACGAAAGTTCTTTTGTGCAATTCGTTTTTCATATTTTTTCATTATTATAGCAGAAATTTTTTATAGAATTATATTCTACATCGATAAATAAATAAATAGTTTTTTGCAGATTCTACGTTTTCTTTTAAAAAGCTGATACTTCGGAAAAAAGGAACCTACTGTCTTCTGCAATACAAAACAACTATGTCTTTTCGTCAATTTCTATGTTCGGTAATTTGTCTGGTAGAAAATATTGCCGTCGTATTATTACCTACTGGAGATATATAACCATAGTACCAAGAAATAGAGCAGTGGGTCAGGGATTTAAAATATTATATTGCAAATAAAATATTGCAAAGGAAATAATTAAAAAAGAACTTTCTCCATCCCCAGCTTTGGACGACGTTGAAGTTTGCATCGTTAGAATGCAACGATTTTTTAAGGTATTCCTTCATTTTTATTATTATTTGAAACCTTTTTTGTGCAACTTGAGGTCGTAAATATGTAATAAAAACTACGTAAGAACGTTTCAATGATTTTCATAGCCTACATCGGCCAAAATGAAATGTTATCAATAAAAAATAATTAATTTTAATTAGTTTTGTTGGTCTACGGCATCTATTTTACCCTTGAGTATTTTCGATTAATATAAAATAATGTACTGCAAGCTGAAAGTATGTTAGTACTATTGTATTAGAACTTTTTGAGTGTCTACAATGAATTGTTTGTGGACTATTAATACCCTTTAAACGTAATCTGCGATAATTGCAAAAAGATTGAATCGTTTATCCCATCCTGTACTATCTTATCCTAAATTAAGGTTGTACAAAAATGGTGTGAGACAAAAAGTTTTATAATTCAGTACTAATGCTATTGAGGATATCCTGCACGCGTTTGTAAAACGTGAAATGACGTTGAAGTTGGCATAGTTGAAATGCAACGATTTTTTTTCTCATTTTCCATTTCTTCATGTTTATCATTATCCAAAATACTTTTTTTGCGAATTGAGGTCATACATCTGTAATAAGTATACGTGAAAAACGTTCAAATGATTTTTACAGCTTGAATTGGGCAGAAATAAATTGAGCAATAAGAAAAAAAATTGATTTTCGTTGCGTTTTAACTATGCAAACTTTGTCATGCATAGTTAAAAATGTATAGACTAGTAAAAAAAAGACGACACAGAAGCTCATAAAACCGGTGGAATGATCAGGGTGTCTAATTTCGGACAGAACTGAAATTGCATGACATTTAAGAATTTTTAAGGCAAGGAATGGGGATTTTTTCATTACTCTTAGTATCCTTTCTGGCATAGAAGTATACTTAATGATTCTACAGTGCGACCGATTTTCTAAATTTTTATATTTTTATTTTGCTCTTTCAAACAGATGTGTGTTGTATGCCAATAAAAAGTATACAGAATGAACGAAAAGTGACCAAACTGTATAATTCCATATGTAGTAAAACATGTGAGACAAACATAATTTCAATATTGCTGTAAAGAAATATATTTTGGGGACATCTAGAAAAATATTACATATATTTACGTACTTTGAGTAATATCATCTAGTGGCTTTACACCAATAACAAAGAAAAACGAATATATGTTGAGATAACGCATCATTTTCTTTTACTTTCTTCTATTTTATTTTCTATCGATTCGATATTCGCTTCTCTATCGACAAGTACCACAAAGTTAGTTCATATTGAATATAGACTCAACGATAATTTAGTAGGGTATGATAATTCAGGTAGACTGGTAATTTTTCATGACATTTCATGACTTTTTCAGGGTCGAGTGTAATTTCATGACATTTAAGATTTTTCATGACTTTTCAGGTCGGTAGACACCCTGAATGATAGATGGATATTTTACCGTTATTATGGAAAAAAAAGATCACTTTTGACCATAAACTTTTCAATTTATGAGTGCCCAAAGTAAAAAAAAACGAAACGTCACGAAGTTTGCATTGTTGGAATGGAACGAAAATGAATTTTTTTTTCATTTTGCAAATTTCCTTTTGCAGATTTGGACTACGAATATCACGCAAACCGTTTTTAAGTGTCTTATTTAGCGATCTACGACAAGTTCCCAACATATGATTTGGAATAATAATGAAAACAAGAAATTAAAAAGAATTTTCGTTGCATTCTAACAATGCAAACTTTAACTGCCCCTTTAAAAAAACTTTCCCCTTTCAAAACCCCAACAAACTAGTCTTTACAGATTGTACTTTACTGACCAGGCAATTTTCCATTTTATTGAATCTTCGATTTGTACACTGCGCGAGTTGCAAGAACTGTACCGTCAACAACGGTAACAAGCATGGTCAGGGTGACATTAATTGTGCTCGCCAGCGACGTTATAATATGTACAGACCACATGTTCAGATGTTAGTATGCAAGTACGCGTATTCACAAACTTTCTAAGTGTCGGCGGATGCGCCAGGCAAGCCCTGCTAAATGTTCGCGACCACAGACAAGACTCTAAAACTTATTGTCAGTTGAAAAATGGCATAGTAAATCTACTATGTCATTTTTTAACTTTCAAATAGTAACATTTTCTACGTATGTAGTTTAGCGGCAGGTGAATTTATAACTTTTCAAAATTATTAACTTTTCAAAATAATTTTAAAACGTGAATATATGTTAGTTTTTGAATAGTACCTTCTTGCATGTACTACACTAAACTAGCCAGATTAACCTTGTTGAAGTTTGCATCCTTGGAATGCAACGAAAATTCTTTTATATTTTTCTTATTTCCTCATTTCCATTATCATGCTAGATCTTTTTTCACATATTTAGGCTGAAGATCTCTGATAAGAATCCTGAAAGACGTTCCAGTGATATTTGAGGATTAAATATGCCAAAAAGAATTGGGCTGGGGAAGTTTCGTTGCGTTCCAACGATGCAAATTTCAACATCATGCCCGGTTAAATGGCTAGTTTAATGTAGCCAGTTAAGTTGAATGGCCAAGAAGGATAAATCTACCATTGGTGGATCAAGACAGTGATCGCTCGACACCTTGACTTTAAGAAAACGCATTTAACGAGTTAAATGCGGCTTGAATGAGCCATTATGGAATACAGCGTCATGGCGATTAAAAAAATTGTTATTCCTTCAGATCCTTTTCACAGAGTATTGCTTATTCTTCTTTTTACTATACTATTTCTAATTACTACAACGGTACAAAATTTTTAGTCATTGTGCATCGACAGAAGAAGCTTTTATTTGATTTCCTCATTATCGATAAATATTTTTCAGATTGTAACCATTTGTTCAGAATGTATGAATGTTTCCTTTACTTATAACTAGCCATTTGTTTTTCAAACACTTTCTCTATTTTTTGAGCTTCATTTTCTTTACTATTGTCGCCGTTTACTTGATGGATGCTTAAAACTATAGTTGACGTTTTCGAGACGGATATTTTGTCAACCAAAAATTACCATTGCCATTTTCACGTGCGCTTACATGATCGAGTGTAAGCATGAATATCGTTTTTCGAAAGAAATAAACTTTAGCACACGCCGAGGTTCGATGTGAATATCATATCAGAAAGTGAGGTTAGGTTATTACGATGGTCTTTGATCTGATTCCTGTTTTATCACAGTGGATCTATTTCAAAGATTTTAAATCGGAAATATACCAAAAAAAACAGCGTACAAGTAGATAAAAACGAAGCTCAGCTGTAAAAAACCGCAAACGTATGAGGGAATTCTCAAGCGATCGACGATTTTCCAGTGCTACGTGGGCGTAATGTTTCTAGTCGAACGATTGCGACAGACATTTCAGAGCAGACGCTTGGAGGTTAGGAGCACTCCATGATTCGAGCTTGTCAAGATATTTCACGAATGAATGTATTTTGCAAATTACATTTATTTCCACGCATATGCAAAATCGATAACCTCAATAGCTGGATTACACTTGTAAAAACAAATATATAGCGAACATTTTTATTGAAGTTTTGAAATCGAGGATTTCTCATTTTCGGCCATTCATTTTTTTTCACACTTCTGCGAGAGGGTAAACGTGCTGCATGAGTACAACATTTATACTCTTGTGTACATGATAATTTACGATCGCCATGATGCTTTTGGACATTCAGACACGAAAGTGTCGTTTATTTTCATGCCCTATGAACGTAACGTTATCGGTGAATTTTAGTCGCTTACCATTGCCACTGCACCGTTCATCGTTTCGTCGAATCCAACCGAGAGGAAACAACTCTGTACATTCACTCGAACTCACAAATAACAATATTTTTTTTCCTATTGAGGCACGCACGTAAAGCTGCAACTTATCCCATCCACCATCAACACGAAGCGGCGATTCTCGCTTCCTTTGCGGAAGTGTCGGCATCTTTTTGTTTCCGGTGCTACTCGATTCAAATGTGCAACTGAACGATTCGAATCTTCGATTGTGCCTTTGGCGAAATCAAGGCCTTAGGCCACAGTAACGGGTAATAAAATCATGTGCGAATTTAACAATTTTTTTTCGTATGAAAACGTGATTCACTCATAAAATTAATTACACATCTATTTAGTATGAATATCAAGATGTTAGAAAATATTTATTAATTTTTTTTCGATGTACAAAATGGCCGACTACTAATATTTTCTTTTGTTATCTTTTTTTTAGGCGCACCGCGGCGTGACATTTAGCATCCACAATGTTTGACCTACAACAAAAAACACAAATTCTCGTCTATCTACATTAAAATACCTAGAGAAATAGGTACGAAATTTAAAAAATATTGTTTTATTCAAAAGTTGTAGGTATTTGAACTTAAGAAATGAATTTTCAGTGAAAAATTTCGTTATAACTGCTCATAAACTGCTCATGAAATGAAAAGTTTTCGATTAATCAGAAATTCCGTACGTACTTCTCTGCAAAATGCAATTATGAACATAACTTGTAAGTTTGAAGTAAATCGAGTGAAAATTGTCGGAGTTATTTGTCCCGCCAATTGAAAAAAAGCTGTTTCGAGAAGTTTCGAGTAGTCGGCCATTTTGTACATCGAAAAAAAATATATACATTTTCTAACAGCTTGATATTCATACTAAATAGATGTGGAATTAATTTTATGAGTGAATCACTTTTTCATACGGAAAAATTGTTAAATTCGCACATGATTTTACACCTGTGACTGTGGCCTAAGGCCTTAACAATCGTTACTTTCCTAGGTAGCAATTTCCGAATCTGTTATTCAAAAGTTGTTCAAGGTACACCTAAAGGGTCTGTTCGTCTCGGCTGTACACTTTCTATGCTTCCGCCAGATACAGTAATAGAAAGTCCACAGAAGATGTAGGAAAGGTAGAAAAGTGTAGCGAAACGAACAGACCCAATGTCTACTCGGTAGTTGACTATATGTTACCACATATGCAAAATACATTTTTTAGGACGATGGTTAACTTCTAAGCAACTACCAGGTCGCCAATTAGTATCCGTGCAGACCTCAGGCAGCGTTTTCCCAATAAGTGTCCAGAGGTTGTCGAAATGTGTGACAAATGTCCGCTTGGAAGTTACCTATAAGCTCTTCAAGGAGGTTGGAGTGCTAGCCACAATTCGAGATTTAAAAAAATAAAAATACATTTTATTGTCTAGACTGTATTGAGGCTTTACGATTTTTTTGAAATTTTTTAATCACAGAACACCAGAGATGAAACATAGTTTAATGTATGTAACTTTACGTGCGGCTAGATTGACACTACGTGTGGTGTATTTTCTTTGGCTATTTAGCAAAAAGATAAAACAATTCTAACAACGGATTAACGCAAACTAAACCTTTGTCAACATTTGGAAAACGAAAAACCGATCTTGCCCATCGTAAATCATATATATTCAACATTGAACCATCAAGGTTTGATAACAGATCACGAATCTTGGGTGGAGAATGAAGAGCATTGCTGCCAACCTCAACGTCGGCGAAGTTGCCGTATTTAGGCAACACTTAATATTAATTAACGATAATAATACATAATCTCGTGACATAAATATAAATAGGCATAATTATAAATATACTTGTATAAAACATTCACTGACGCAGTTCTTTCACAATAATCGTCGATAATGTTGTACTTTTTCAAGTTGGTAGTAATACACAAGTTCTTCTTATTTACGTAATGAAAATGTAAAAATGCATAATTTTGTTCTTTAATTGTATATTCTATGAAATATATAATTAAACTATTAATTATATACTATAATTATATTATACTATAATTAATATATAATTAAACTACATAATAATTCTACACCTCGCAGGCAATTTTTTGACGTCATGAAAAAATTCATAAACCGTCATTTGACTCAACTGGATTTCTCCAACCTCCTGAACTTATCATGCGTCTGTTCGTTTCGGCTACACTTTTCTATACTTTTACACCTTCTGTGGGCTTTCTATTACTGTATCTGGTGAAAGTGTTGCTAAAACGAACAGACCCCTCGTATCCCACAGTTATCTTTTGGGATGGCTGTCAACTTCAAGGTAACCTCTGGGTGGACATCTCGTGCCCATTCGCCCTACTATTTTACAACTTTTTCAAAGTCCCTACTTGAGACTTCTGCACCACGGTCTTACATACAGGTCTTGAACCTCTGGTGGTGGGGGTATGTCCTCGGATTGAAGCGCCGGCCGTTTCGCCTACTGACCACAAGTGTCGCTGCGATAGAGTGATGCAGGCTGTGCGAGAGAGATGGAAATAGATTGTTGACTCATAGGAACCTAACCTAGCTGTACAATTGGCTGATGTAGGCAAATTATGATATTCAATGTCAAAAATGCATGATGGACCTAAATACAATCAAAAGTAACTTTATCGTTAACCTGAAAAAAACCAAAAGACTATAGTTATCCAAGTGGGTACAATGAATATGAATGTTTTTTTATATACAGGGTGCGCCAGAGAAACTTACTTATTTGAAAAAATTCCCGCGCGGTGAGTTGGGCGGGTAGAGGGGCGAGAGGGGGCGCATCTGGAGGGGGAAGTTCCCAAGTTTGTTTCTCCCTCCAGTCAGTTGCCATCATGCTCTGGTCTAGAAAGCAGCGGGCCTTCGCAGTCGAGAGCTTCTTTTCTAACGGTCGCTCACTTGTTACCGTGAATGGAGCTCCTTACAGGAACATGATCGAGGAATTTTTTCTTCCAAGACTCGAAGAAATGAACGTTAGGAACATGTGGTTTCAGCAAGATGGAGCCACAGCACACACAGCACGAGACTCAATGAATTTGTTGCGACAACATTTCCCCGACCGCCTCATCTCTCTCAGAGGCGATCTCCAATGGCCGGCACGCTCTCCAGATTTGACTCCATGCGATTTCTTTTTATGGGGTTATTTGAAATCTCTGGTTTATGTCGATCGACCACGGACCATAGCACACCTCAAGAACAACATTCGCGACGCCATTGCCAACATACCGATTGATATGCTGCAAAGAGTGGATACGAATTTCAAAAATCGACTTCATCAGTGTATGCGCAATGGGGGTCGCCATTTATCCGATGTCATTTTCAAGACTGCATGAAGAAAAAAAATTGGGATATTGTATTCTCAAATAAAAAAAAATTTAAACAATAATTGAAGTACTTTTGTTTTTATTGACCTTTCAAATAAGTAAGTTTCTCTGGCACACCCTATAGGTGTCAATGTGAGCTCGTGTTGGTCGAGGGGTTCGGTGCAAGCTTCGTAGTGCTGCTTTCAGGGGTTCGATCCCTGTGCGCTCGGTTTTTTACAAACATGTTTTAGCTTTTATAAAAAAATAGGCTTTACGCGTTGTTTTAATTGACCGGAAAATAAGTGGCAACTATTCCACACCGAAGTGGAATCCAGACCGAAACACTTGCAGGATGTATTTCTTGAAAATGAAACAAATACTTAAGAAACAGTGCTTCTTTTGCAATTCTATATTTCCTCTTCGAAAAATTTTAATGCATGTCCCAAGAAACATTTTCCATAATCTCTACTTTGCAGTTTCCGAAACGGTTTGCGTTGGTAAATTTAAAAAAACACCTCTTTTCCGACCTTTAAGCGAAGGACTCTCGAGTAGGACAAATGAAAATAATTCACTAACTTTGTTTTATGTTTTCCAGCTTGGAAAGTATTTATTGTAATGATCCCAATCATTTTTCATTTTTTTTCAGGTTCCCGGCTCCAACGCCTGTTTCGCCCATTCTCGATGAATATATTTCGGTTCGAAATGATTTTCGCACACAACGTGTCTCGGCTCTAATTTACCAACTCCCGGAAACTGAGCGTTTCGATTTTTCACTCCGAGAGCCTGTTTTACACGTTGGCACAATACACCACTCAGTCATTTTTCAATATCAGCGTTTTTACAAGTTTACAAGTAGAGCACGTCGCGTGTGGTCGCGCGAATCAGTGGTTATGTTTGGGTTTTGTTTACTTTTGAAATCTATTTGCGTCTCTCGCACACATCCTGCATCACTCTATAGCAGCGATCCTCGTGGTCACGAGTTTAAACAGTCTGTGCTTCAATAAGAGGCCATCCCCCACCACTGAAATTTTGAGCGAGTTTCAAGACCTGTATGTAAGACCGTGTTTTGGACGACCTTTTTTTTTTAGAAATGGCTACCTTTTTAGAAGGGTTACCCTACGAGTATTAAGTAGGTGTTTTTGTTACCAAGGTGGAATATAGGTCTATGTATGTTTTACAACGGAATTTTTAATTCCTAATAAAATAATACTATAACAACCGTATTCCTCAAGCAATATTTCTATGAATACGGCTTCAAGCATCGCTCACCTTCGTTTTTTAAACGGGTTTAGTGAAACATCGAAAATAAGATTTTATGGTTGTAGTATGGGGAAAAAAGTACCAGAGATGAGTATAAATGTATCTGATGCCTATCCATTTCCATCGCAGTCATCTCTGGAGAGATGAATGGGATGATGACATGAAAAACTTCTATTTCAACCGCGTCGAAGTCCATAATTTTGAGCAAGCCTGCCGCACCGAGAGAGTGGAGTTCCACAACTTGATATCTTCTTCGAACTGCCGCTGTGGAACAGCACCAGTTGGATGAATCACCGACGTGGACAAGGTACCAGGGCATAATTACCGAATGTGGATAATGTAGGTAGCATTTGTGCTGAGTCCGACGTTGCCAATTGCCATGTTTGCACAGCCTAATATTTCGTGTGCTTGATGTTCGCATTAATTCGCGAGCAAAAACATTAGTAACTTTATAACTTTATAAATCATCAGTTGAACCGTAGCTATTTTGTCAGCTCTTTTTCAGTCACAGACTGAGAGAAACGAACCTATCTCGGAATACGATTTTCGTAGAGTTGCTGCCACGGTCTTACATACAGGTATGGAAACTCCACTGGTGGGGGCACGCACGGTCTTACGTACAGGTCTGGAAACGAAGCCCAATTTCAATGGAGCTGGGTGGCACCGTTGACCGACCCACGTTTTATTCCGCTAGTCGCCACATGCGTCGCGGCTATCGGAGGGTACGCCCCACCCGCGATATTCTGTGATCTCACCCTTCCCCACTCGCCGCTTATTATTTCCCGTGTTGTCAAGTGAACCATACCCTTGGCCCGTGTGTCATCTCATACTCTTAAAGTATTTCTTTAACGAACTCGAATATTTAACAGTTAATTGATTTTCGTCTATAATCAAGGAAAAATACATTGTCGCGTACTGGTAAAATTGAAGAAGATAATGACATGATTAATGCCATTTGGACTAATACAGATAAACCCAAAACAAAATAAATCAATAATTACAAAACGAATATTAATTTAATTTAGGAAAGTACATTATGTACCTAATTTTTACTTACCGCCATCACTTAATCCGAAGACTAGAAACTGGAAAAGGGCTTACGCGACCAATCGAATCATTTAAATACGCCAATAATACGTATACAAAAAAAGTGACGAATAAATGTAACAAAAAAGTATTTAACGCATTTGAATTAATAAACCATTTTGTTACCTGAATATTAAAAAAAAAAAACTTGTGCAAGAATCGAACACTGAAGCTTGGGGTTACCAAACTTGGTGCTAACCATTTAGCCAAACTACGATTTGGTAATTTGGCATAAAGATCGTTTATGTTCTTCATAGCTGCTTGGTCCTACAGAATTGTTATATGATATGCAGATTACCTCACTTATGATGGTGTATGTCAATCATTTTGGTCGTTAGTAATTTTGATATTTGTTCATTTGTTTTTTTTATTCGTACCCCTATCAAATATGCGATAAACCGGGTTACGGGCACGGTCGACGACGCATGCACCTCCATCAGGAGAGTGAGAGAGACAGACGGAAGCTATTCTGTCCTTGTCGCACCGTACCCTTCAATAGCAATGCCACGTAGTGGCGAAAAATGTAAAGAAACGTGAATCGGTCAAGCGTACCTACCAAATCGTGGTCGTTTCCACACCTGTATATAAGACCGTGGGGGCAGGGTGCATTTTGTACACATTTTTAAATATTGTAGTGGCCGCTGGAGTCGCCGGTGTAGGGTTACCTCAGCCCCCTGACACTGGCCTACTATTCCTATACGACAAACGAAAACTCGTTTTTTCCCGGTTTTTTAGTTCTTGAAATCGCCACTGCCTAGCGTTGGCTGTTGTGTGACAGCCTTCGGCTCTACTCCGGCTCTACTCCGATCAGATGAACGATTCGATACTTTCGTGGCTGTCGCCTGTCATCGTTATGGCGGCGTTATTTATTGTGTTCAAATGGAAAATCATTAGAACGGAAATTCATTCCAAGTATATGAATAGATTTTTATTCATGTAAGATATTCGAAACCCCGGCGCAACATACATATATATGCATGCCTGTCACACGACTACTAGCGCCACAGTGCGGGAAGGGCATTTTGCGAACAGCATTTATCTACCAGTGTCAGGGGGCTGGGTTACCTTGTTAGGAGATGGTTAGGCCTTATATACAGGTCTTTAAGCGAAAGCGAATTTCAGTGGTGGGGGTAGGCACGCTTAGTGTCTAGCTAAAATAGGTTATTATACAAAAGGGAAATTTAAACTCAATCTCAAGGAAGATACTCGCCCAATTTTGTGCCAGGCCAGACCATTAACGTACGCACTTCGTGATAGAGTGGAAAAAGAACTCGAGAGATTGGTGTCGGAACAAATTCCGGTCGAATCAAGTTAATGGGCTATTCCGATTGCGCCAGTTTTAAAAAGAAATGGAGAAATTCGCATTTGCGGAGATTATAAAATTACAGTGAATCCGAGTTTATTCATCGATCAGCACCCAATCCCTCGTGTTCAAAACCTGTTAGCTACTTTAAATGGAGTTATTAGTTATATGATATTTTCGGAATTAGCTTTATCCAGTGCCTATCGAAAAGTGGAGCTCAATGCAAACTCTCAATCTTTAACAAAGATTTCGACGCACACGGGTCCGTTTATGTACAAGCGTATGTGTTTTGGTGTGGCGTCAGCACCAGGATTATTTCAACGAGCGATAAACAGAGTATTGCACGGCGTAGAAGGCGTTGTAGCTTTCTTTGACGATATTTTGATTTCAGGTTCGACGAGCAGGGAATCTCTCGAAACACTCTGAGAGGTTTTGAGTCGTTTTGAAGAATGCGGACTGACTGTTCGAAAAGAGATATGCGATTTTTTTTGCTAAAGTGCGCAGTTTTTGGGTATTATAATCGATGCACAAGGCATCAGAGCCGCCAGAAAAAGGGAAGTGTCTCCCCGTCCGGATATCGGACGAACAAGCGTATGTTATTCGTCCGGATAGTGGCTCAGTTCACGCCGTATTTCCAGTAGACGTACATATTATTGTGATTCGTGTCAGCTAGTATCCGGACCAATAACATATACGTAATCGTCCGGATAGAATGTGTTAAATTATTAAACAAACTATCCGAACAAATAAATTACACGTATTCGTCCTAATAAAATCTTTATAATTTTGTTTGGTTTGGGTTGGTTGGGATTGTTTGTTTGGATGTGTTTGTTTGGTGTGTTTGCCTAGGTTTGTTTGTATAGGTTTGTTTGTCTGGGTTGGTCGTTTGGGTTTGTTTGTCTGGGTTGGTCGTTTGGGTTTGTTTGTCTAAGTTCGTTTGTTTGGGTTTGTTTGTTGGGGTGTGTTTGTTTAGGTTTGATTGTTTGAGGCGTTGTACGGCGTGAACTGCGTGAACGGAGCCGCTATCCGGACGAATCACACGCTCATTCGTCCGATAACCGGAAGGCTAGCCGCAGCGTAGAAAAAAGTCTAGGCGTATGAAGTACTAGGTATGATAAACTAACCATTCTGAATTTACTCAAGACTATGCTACTGTAGTCAACTCACAGTACGAATTGTTGAAACAATCGACTCCTTGGAAATGGACTAGCGATCGAGAAAAAGCAAATCTGGAATTGCCAGTCAAGGTCACGGGCGACGATTCTCCGCGCTGGGGCTCGGCGTAGTTCTTTCGCACACGTTTCCGGATAGTGGCGAAAAGCAGATTGCTTTTGTGTCAAGGACAATAACGTCCACGGAACGGGGTTATTCACAGCTAGATCGCGAAGCTTCGGGAATTGTTTTTGGAGTTTGATCGTTTCATCAATTCGTTTATGGTCGTGAATTTTTGTTAGAAACCGATCATAAACCATTGATTTATATTTTTGGGCAAAAGAAGGGTCTCCTCCAAATGGCGGAAAACCAAGTATAGCGCAAGGCAGTTTTTCTATCAGGCTATAATTATAAAATATCGCATATGAAAGGAATTGATAGTGGTCACGCGGACATCCTTTTCAAGATACCCCCGACCTGGTAATGCTTACGAATCGGACGAAAAGAAAATAGATGACTACTCGTATTCAAATATAGTTAATTCAAGATGTAGGTGCAATTAAACACTGCGATATTAAAAAGGAGACGGAAGTAGATCTGGTTTTCAATCAAGTATTATATTATGTTATAAATGGATAGCCAAATATTGTAAAAAGCGAACTGTTACCATATAAACTGTGACGTGATTTTTTCGGATCACGTCACAAGATCAGTTTCCGACCATATTGCTTGCGTGCATATGCCCGAGTCACTACCCGGTGGCGTAGCGTGTGGTGGGGGGGGGGGGGGGGGGGGGCAGGGAGGGCCATGGCCCCGAGCGAAAGAGACACGAAATGAATCCGTAGACGAGGCTTTAAGTTACGCTAAAGGCTTGTGTGACGAACTTGGCATTTCTATTGAATGTCCAAGACGAGTCAGTAGGAGGCCCATTTTTGGCGACGGAAGTAGAGATGCTAACTTATCACACGGAGATGATTTAAGACGAAAAATGTTTTCTTCATTAGATAGAGTAATTGCTGAGATTCGAAAAAGGTTCCAGCAGCTCCAGCATATTGTGCAAAAATATGCCTTCTTAAGGCCAGCAATAATATTGGGTGTCGATGACGAAGAGTGCAACCTCGACCAAGCTCCTCAAGATATTGACAAAGAAGAGTTTAAGCTTGAATGTGCGCGTCTTCGAGCTTTCGTAGCCACAACAGTCTGTAAAAAAGAACTTATGGATTCCGGGCCACTGGGCTTATTGAAGTTTATTTTTGAGTCCAAACTTGAAGAACGGTTACCTAACATTGTTGTAATGCTGCGAATATTCCTTACAGCTGCTATCAGTAATGCTAGTTGTGAGAGAAGCTCCTCGAAATTGAAATTGATAAAAAATTATTAAAGATCTACAATGTCAACGTTGAGACTAACAAATCTAGGTATCTTGGCAATCGAACAAGAGGTACAAATTAACATTGACCATTGTATTAAGGAGTTTGCGTTGCAAAAACACGCAGAATAAAATATTAATTCAAGAAAGACGTTTTATTTTGAATCCTTTTGAAATATTGACAGATTATCACAGACTTGTTTACCGATATTTTACTTAGTTGCGAAAATAGGTGGTGGGGGGTGGGGCAAATTTAGGGTTGGCCCCGGGCGGCAAAAATCCATGCTACGCCACTGTCGCTACCTTACGTTTATGTTAAGGGACGTTCTCCACTTGTGCTTTGTTTTTTTTTGTTTCGGGTTTGTTTTCGTTACGTTTTAGGTTGATGAGCGGAAGTCGGTCGAGCGGCGTGTCGCTCAACGTATCGAGCAATTCCGACCGAGGGAAGCTCCCAACGAGACCTTTTTGGGAATCGATGCACGTCCGGCTGAGATGCCGGCGCCCCCATGGTGTGGTGCATCGGTTTGGAGAGCGGGCCGCTTGCGTTACGGCCGGAAGCTGAAGCTTTCCGCGCCGCGCTTCTGGAAAGAAGCCTTGCCCGCTCTCGCACGATGACCCGGGGATGCGATCCCAGGTCTCTCGGGGTTACCGATGGAGAAAGGTACCCGTTATGTTACCGATTCGTTTCGAGGTAACTCTGGCAGAAATGACGGCTACCGAATAAGAATATAATTTTATAATATTTCAGCTCTCGATCTTGTGTGAGATAAAGTTCTCGCTTAAACCGGCGATTTTCGCATGATTCGATCTCGCGAGCGTGTTGACATTTTTTTCTATCAACGCGCTCTGTCTCGCTCTCGTATAATCCCTCGCGCGCCGAGGTACAGATGCTAACGGATCTCACGTGAGACGGTGGTCTCCCGAATCTCGATCGCTCCCCATTTTTCACGTATCGTGACAGGTGATGAGTAGTCGTGCCACGGCCCTCGCTATGGAGAGACGTGTCGTGATCTCTCTCGCGCCCGTGACGTTGCGCTCTCGCGCTTGAGACATTTTCGCTCGCGTTTCGCGTTCGCGATTAAGTTTGTCTACGTTAAAAGTTTTTGGGTGGTTAACCCACCTGCTCCCGCACAATAAAATAAAACCTTATTTTATTTTATCGTGACGATACCGGTGCCGCATGAGTGGCCGATTCCGTGACAGTTCACGCTATTCCCTGGTGAATCCCGACCCCTCTACCATAACCCACAGCCTGAGCGGCCGTGCTATACCGCAACCGTTCCTTCCGTGCAAGTGCATCCAGTTTAGTCCAGTTATGATTCCGGCGATACAAACATCAGGAGGGCTCCATTCTCTGAAACCCCGGTTATAGAAAATGTACGGGTCACAAAACATAGATAAAGAGAAATAACAATTGTTGAAGGATGCCTAATGTGGGGGCATCATATCATCGTATCACCAACGACCTTACAAAAGAAATTTTTAGACGAATTGCATAGCGCGCATGATACGAGAAAATATGTTAAATTACATACGCATTAGGGGTACAGGAAGGCGTACATCTTGTATATTAATAATAAACAAGTATTAAAAACTGAAAACTAAATTATTGATCTTTATAATCTCTCCCACTTCCAGCATGTTTTTATTTTAAACTATGGTAGATATTCGAAACTAGGGCTCCTGCTAGAATCAGGGGAATTTTTGTTCTTATTTTTTTGTTTGGGTTATATATATATATATATATTAAATATATATTCAATCAAAAATTAGCCTCATTCTAGCAGGAGCCCCCGCTTCCGAATATTTACCCAGAATATAACTTACGCGCATATTTCGAATGTACTTCCTTTCCGTAAACGAAAAATTGCATTGAGCGATACTTCAATCGGCCTTTCGATGTCAAAGACGATGAGTATCATTAACTAATGCTCTGCGCTCATATTTTCGGTTTATGCTTTTAGTTTTTGTGTTCGACTAATTATTTAGGATGTATTAATTTTTCATTACGGCTACGTGAAGGGAAAGACAATTCGCATGCTCGCATACATCGCGCTCTATCGGACATGCCTCCGAGATAGCAGCGCTCCACGCTTTTGCGAGCAGTTCCGCAAAGAGAGGCGTCAGATAGAGGCACGCTTTAGGGTATACGGAATATACGGGAGTGCCCAGACCTGTATATACGACCGTGCAATCGGGGTATCAATCGTACCACGCGGCATAACAATGTTAGTCATAGCCTGGCTAGATACACGCTGGGTGATTCTAATGGTCGCGGTATTGCGAGATTTGTGGAGTGCCATATCTTCCGTATTTTTAAAAATTCTTGAGCGTTAATATTTTTAATAATTTTTTGGGGCAATTAATACTGTATATTCCAATTCAAGATACTGAATTTTGCAGCGAAATCTAGTAAGCACGTCGCCGGAATAATGTTAATATCGTTAAATAAGGTCTGCCTCGAAAACGTCAAGGGGAGGGTAGGGGTTTGCGCTTTGGAAAAATCGATTTTTTTGTCTTTTCTTATAGTTAAACATTTCAAGAATATAATCCCATAATTTCAAGTCAATCAGAGCAAAACTCTCGAAGTTATTGACTATTTAGTCCCGCTCCTCTAACACTGTAGCTCCGACTTCGCTAAACTTCAAACACGTTTTTCTCGAAACCACTTTTTCAAAGTCCGTGTTCACTGCCATTTGAAAACTACATGACCGATTTATTTCAAACTTGGTACCCACTTTCTACACATAAATTACCTCCCCCCAACGGTTCGTTTCAGATTTTTTTACACTGAGGGGGTATTCCACCCCCAAAATGGCGGAATTTTTCGTGAAATATAGCACTTTTCACTTTACATGACCACCAAAAATGTCGAAATGAAAAAAAAATTGTCAAAGACCGTTGGGGGAGGATTTGATGCTACTTTGACTAAATTTTAATGGTACTTGATTTCAGATCATTTCTAGCTGAGATACAGTGAACACCGCAAATCGTGTTTTTCCAAAGGCGTTCTTGGAAAAGCTTTGTCACCGGCTTGTTTGTGGATATTTTCGCGTACAAATTTCACGGAAGGTTCTTGAAATGACACTTAACAATGTACAAAAGGTTTCAATAAATTTACTCTATCCATATAGATGAAAAAAAATCGCAAAAAAGTGTTTTTTTTTCACGCTGAAACCCCTACCCTCCCCTTAAGCTTTTGCAGGAAACGTTTCTTCGATTAAATTTATTTTCAGAAATTTGTTGCGGTGCGCGTTTGACATAGCGCACTTGTACAAAAATGTTCTCAGCTAAGAACATTGCAGAGTTTTTTCCCCCACGACTGATTTAGGTGTATCTTTCGAAATTGGAAATAACGAAGCAAGAAAATGTGTGTAAAAAACGAGCGAGCTGAGGAAGGATTAGGCAATGGAGTGGTTTTGTGTTGCAGAAGAATGTTGAAAATCACACTTTTATTAATTTCCTTGCCCCCGTTTCGGGGTAATACATTATTCTCGTCGGTTTCTAAGGTACGTCTTGCACGTCGATTTCTCATTCTTATATACCCTTCCTCAGGGCCAAATGTATTTCTACATGCAGGATACAAAATCTCTATCCATGTTACAGAGTTAGAGACGACGACGTTTCGGCGCCCATGATATTACAGATGGCCGCTGTGAGTTTGAAGACACGTTCCTTCTCATGGATTCTTCTATGAATGGCTTAAATTTTACGACGTCTACGAAGTAGCAGGAGTGCGCACTTGGTGAACGTGTCACCGAAACTATTCCTACGATTGCCTCGTTGTAAGCGAGTGGTGCACCGCAATCCTTCTGCAATGGGAGGCGTAAACCAAGCTCTAGAAGTATATGTACATGTAGAGGCTGATTCAGTACCCCTAGGCAGAGGAATAAGTAGAAAGAATCGAATCTAAGACGTCCTCGTACTTTTGGGGAGTGAAATGCTTATATTGATACCATAAAGAGGATATAGGTATCTATCGTAGAAGAAGCGAAATCTAAAACTTGTACTGTATACATATTTGCGTGCATTTGTCTTATGTTTTTTTTTTTCATTACAATGTCATAAAGAACAGTTTGCATTCCGTAATTGGGCTACTTTTTGTGATATTAGACATAATGCTTTAGAAATAATGTTCTAGAAGATACAGAAATCCGCTCCTTTTGCAGTTGCTATACAGCTTCGATTATTATTGCTTTTAAGATACTTCATCTTTATCATCCACAGATACAACAATGAGTTCATTGTATCTGCCTGTATACAAGCACTCCCCGGTAACTTGTTTCGATCTCGTTAGTTGAAATTGTTTACTAGTATTATAGTGAAGAACGGCAATGACTTTGAATTGTGCTTCCGAAGCGTTTATGCATCCGAGTATTTAATGGAAACATCTCACGTAAAATAGAGAAAATTGATCTACATGGTCACTACGTGAACAGGTTACCCAGCGTAAGTACTCACATGGCCTATGGATTGGCTCCAGCTTATTATTCCGTAAAATAGCTCATCATAATAGTCTATACCGATGGTAGGTTGCTTGGCATGTGTTTTTTTCACCCTCAATTTTTGCAGACCAGCAGTCGATTGTTTAGTCGTTCGTAATTGAAATGACGTCAATGTGGCGTACTCCTCATACGGCATCTCTGTACTTGACAATGCTATTTTATTTTGCTTTCCGATCAGTTCGACGGGGAATAATAACTGTGATATATTGGGGAAAAAAGATGTAAAATGTTTAGTCAGTTTTATTTAGACTTATGCGACGACCTCGATTTAGGGAGTAGCTGCAGGACTACAACCGGATCCATATAGGGGCCATTCATAAAACACGTGACACAAATTTTATCAATATTCGACCCCCCTCCCCCCTCTGTGACGTTTCGTGACGGGTGCCGGTGCCCCCCCCCTGCCGCTCCTGAAAATTACGTGACATGGAGCCCGCCCCCCCCTTCTGCTCTCGTTTTTCTTTCAACAAAAAGAAGCAAGTAAAATACTAAAACCATTTTAACAAGCTATTTCAGAACGAACAATTTATATTGTTTACTTTAGGTAAATATATATGTAATATATAAAAACGTACAATTTATACGTGGGGTTGTCCATTAAGGCCTTAGGCCACTCTAGAGGCCGAAAAAATAGGGTTTTTGGGGATTTTTTTTTTTCAGAAAAACTACAGAATAAATTGAGATTACAAAAAAGGGTGTTTATCATACATATCAGTGACTGTATACAATAAGTTTTTTGAAGCGATTCATTTCAAAATGGCGGCTGTGCAGCGTTTATCTCAAAACTGCATTTTTTAAGTTGGCCGGAAACATAGGTCAGACAATTTTCAACCGATTCACTTGAAATGTTGAATATATCTTGAAAAATACATTGTTTATGGAAGTACGTAGGATTTTTTTTTATATTGCATAGTTCATTTGTTATTAACAATTATCTGACGATTTTTCAGGCAAATTTTTGGAAAGCGAAAAATTTCGTCAGATAATTGTTAATAACAAATAAACTATGCAATATAAAAAAATCCTACGTATTTCCATAAACAATGTATTTTTCAAGATATGTTCAACATTTTAAGTGAATCGGTTGAAAATTGTCGGAGTTATGTTTCCGGCCAACTTAAAAAATGCAGTTTTGAGATAAACGTTACACAGCCGCCATTTTGAAATTAATCGCTTCAAAAAAATTATTGTATACAGTCACTGATTTGTATGATAAACACCCTTTTTTGTCATCTCGATTTAGTTTGCAGTTTTTCTGAAGAAAAAAATCCTCAAAAAGCCTATTTTTTCGGCCCCTAGAGTGGCCTAACCCCTTAATCACGTAGGGCTCAAATAGGGGGGGGGGGGGGTTGGATAACATCACGATTGAGCACGCTAGGGGTAGGGGTGGGGGGGGGGGGTTGTGACAGATCACGTGTATTTTTTTGTGTTATTGCGCGGACAATGCCATTTAGATATACTGACAATATACTCAGTACAGTCGTGCTGTTTATTGAAATCAGAAAAAATTAAAAGGCTAGTTTTTTGACAGGTGATTTTGTAGGTTCCGGAGGTGCTAAATCCAGGTTTGCCTAAAAATTGGGGCGTAGGGTTTTTTTTAGGCGATGAAGGGGGATGGGGGTTGATTGATGCCAAACTAAAATCCTAGGACCTCGGCGCCGTGGGACAAAAAATGTTCATACAGTCAAAACTTTTCCGGCAAAAGATAAAAATATATTTATTTTCGTTAACGGATGAAAATATGGCAACATTCGAGGGTTATTTATATGAACGAAAATGTAGACAATATCAATCCCTACATTTCGTACATTCAAACAGCACCGGTAAAATTAACCGTTTTTGAGGAATCACGAAAATAAAACTTTCAGAGTATTTCTTCATCCGATATGGGGGGAGGTACTTTTGAAGTTAAGAGATGATTTTATACCCAATCGACGCGTATGTTTGAG
Source organism: Ophion slaviceki (assembly GCA_944452715.1). NCBI lineage: Eukaryota > Metazoa > Arthropoda > Insecta > Hymenoptera > Ichneumonidae > Ophion > Ophion slaviceki. The sequence goes on along the minus strand of OX101786.1, from coordinate 33,632,526 downwards.
AGCTACAACTTTTTCATTTGTATGGAGTTCGAAACCAATTTCTCGAACAGTTATTCTCAAAATGATGATTTTTGGTACGTTCCCCCACTTTTGGAAATCGAAAATAAAGAGATACGAGTGTGGCGATGTGGACAAAAATGTAGCGGAAGAGTCAGGCTACAAATCGTTTCACGGCGGTGAATTCATACGGTCAATAGTTTTCCCAGAATTTCATTTCGAATTTTCAACCCCCGAGAGGCGTTGGAAAAAACAAAATTCAAGGGTGACCTTGAACAAAATTCGTCCATCGCAACGAAAATATAAAGAAGATTATTTTCTACATTCATACTCGAAAATTCAATTGTTTTTTAGTGATACAATAAAAGATTTTTTAAAATATTTCAACAATTTTTTTAGGGGTGAAGATATTATCGGAGAGGGATGATCAAATACTCGATCGACGCGTCTTTTCGAGGGCTACAAGATTTCCATTAAAACAAAAATTGTACGAATTTTTCCTAAAGAGTTATTGAATTAAAACTGATCTTTCAAAATTTCAGCCCACTTTTTCACCCCCAAAATGAGCTTTCCTGACTTTGACGCCTGGGACAAAAATAAAGCCCGGATCTTGCTGAACATTTTGTCTCACGGTGCCGACCTCGTAGGGGTTGTAGTTTGGCATTGATCAACTCTCATCCCCCTTCATCCCCTAAAAAAAACTCTACACCCCGATTTTTGGGCGAACTTCGATTTAGCACCCGCGGCACCTACAGAATCATCTGTTAAAAAAACTGGCCTTCTTATTTTTTCCAATTACAGGGTTTTTCGGCGACAGCACGACCGTACGATTATTTCGTTTTTCATAATACGATACCGCACTCTCTGACACTTTTGTCTGACATTTCTTATTAAAAAAATACACGTGTTGTTGGGGGGGGGGGGGGGGGGGGGTGCAGCCAAGAACCTCACCACATATCTCCATGGGCGAGAGGGCTCTAAAAGTGGCCTAAAAAACCTCACGTGATTAATGGACGACCCCCGTAGTAAGAAATATATTCTTTATGTTATGTAACATCAATAATAAATAATTTGATAATCTTTTATCACGATGCACCTAGAATGCAATGTGTTCCCGAGGATGCTTTAGGTGAGTCTCAATCGATATCAGAGAAGTTGCGACTTCCTCGTAGTCGGAACTTTGAGTGGGCAGTACAGAAAATTTTCAGCATCTCAGTATCACCCTTTTCCAGATTTAATATGCTTATAGCGTCTCGTGACTTTTGTTCAACCCCTCTCCCCCCTGTGACAAAGTGTGGCGATTTGCCTACCCCCCCCCCCCCCCACTCACTGCGTCACGTGTTTTATGAATGGCCCCATAGTTCATTCATGGTTTAATAATTCAGTGTTTAAATATATTAGGAATTCCGCTGACGTACAGATTCTGACTCATAAATCAAAGTGATAGAGTGCGTAGGATACATATTTTTCGTTTTCGTACCGTAACAACAGCTATGTCGCACGATAATCTTCCCCGTAGGTAATCGTCGTGTGGAGAGATGTTTTCTATCCCGAGTCCAACATCCGTTGGATCGATTTTGTCTGTACCACTTACTACTCTTATGTCATAAAGTCGTTCGTTTAATTGACCCAAAACACACTGAGCTGCGGTAAGAATGTGACGTGCACTTATTAATGCACCACCGCATACATGATGGCCGTTCCGTTTCAACGATACGAAATAAGGTGCGTCTTCAATTGAGATTGGCTCTCCACCACCGAGTCGTTTCACACGGACACCTATGGTTTCTACGACGATGCGTATGAGGATAATTATAAATTCGTTGTCATTGGTTTACTGTTTATCGACTGTTCTGTGTTTTTGAGCGACAATATTACGAATGCTTTCGAAGCAAATTGATTATGGCTGATCCTTGCGGCTACATTGAATCGGAGAATGGTGTAATTCTACTTATACAGAATATATGCCTTTACGCCCGCTGCGATAACCGCTAACTTATCATTTTGAAATAAAATGAATATCCTCTTTTGAAAAATCGGTAAGTGAGATCTTCATTACAGAGGGATCAAACTTGGGTGAAAAATACTTTGACAATTGCTGTACACGAGCACGACTCTCCCAACGTCTAATAGCGATTCTTTTAAATTAGAACGATTGCCATCACGATGTCGATTAAAAATACATGCATTTGGGGAAACAACAAAGCAAATATTGAAAACATGGCATGGCAAGTATTTCAGAAACGCAATGGGATTGTAAACAAGAGTTGTGCTGAAACACAATTATGGACAATTTTTTAGCGGTCGCAAAATTAGCATTTCCAATAATGGTGCCGGACATGGTCGCTAACGTCAAGCGATCAATATAACGTATGCGAAGGTATCTTCTCTTTTATGGTTATATTACCTTATTGAGGATCAATTGTAGGAAATATTCATTCAATAATTGCGAGTCTCTATTATTCTATCATTAATCAGTTTGTTAATGAAGTTCAGGTCTTGAAGCTCTTTGTATTGGCTTTACGAATAGTCGTTTATGCAGAAACTCATAATACTTGTCCAAGAAGATTCTCACTATAACCTCACGAGACTCATTTTGAATGTACTTACCTCCAATTACGAGGCATACGAATAACAAGATTATCTTCATGATGGTGAGTCTTCAAAAAATGCAGTGGGCCCGAAAACGTACACCTAAAAGTATTTTCGTCGAGAAATTTCATTGTAAAATTTATATACCAGAGCGAATAAAAATCGGAATAAAAAAAGTACGAAATGTACTTCAAATAACTGCAGGGTTCGACGAGTTTATTACAATCCATTTGAACCACTGTAAACGTCTAAAATTAAGTGATTTTTCGCGATTTTTTTTTTGGTGTAAAGCCAAATAAGAGAATAATAATATTCAAGGGCGTTATTAGCCATATCTTCAAATGAACAAAAAAATTTTATTAACAAAAACAAAACTGTCGAACAAAGGCTAAATTTGATATTTATCGTTAAAACTGCCGCCATTTTTTCAAATTTCCCTTAAAAAATCTCCATAGGAACACAGCGGCTTTCCAACAGATTAATAATCATTTGGAAATTTTTGTTTCAGATAAAATTTGCGGTCGCAATACTGGCCACCATGGGACACCATTTTTTTTCCACACAATTTTCCGCAAATAAAAACAATGTTAAACAATAAATAAAGAAATGAAAAAAAAAATCATTTTATATTCTTTATCTTTATTTTGTAGTTGTAAAAAAAATTGACCGATTAGCTTATCCTATCCACCTTAAAAAAATCGCGAAAATCGGCTATTTTTCGGGCGGTCGCCCTGAGATGATTCCTTAATTTACGTGAGTATAGCTAGAGGAATACGTAGGAGGTTTTGAAAATATGGATTCTTATGTAAGTGGCAAGCAGTTAAGGAGATACACCAGCTTCAGCAAAATGGTGATAGATCAATAAAATTTGGTGAATATATTCTTTAGTATTATTCATGTAGATACAATTTTTTTCAGATTTTTTGGTTGTGCCGTTTTCTTACAAATAATTCACAAGCGTTTATTCTTATACCCGGAATATATACCTATATCTATAAAAACGCTATGCTTATACACGTGAACTTCAATGTTCAATTACTCGATAACGGCACAATGAAAAAATCTGAAAAAAATTGTATTGACATATATAATACTAAAGAATATATTCACCAAATTTTATTGATCTATCACCATTTTGAAATTTTACCATGGTTTAGCATGGCAACATTGTATGAAGCTGGTGTACCTCCTTAAAGTAAAAACTGAATATTCGACAGAAAAAAAGGACCACCATTTGTTAATAACTAATGTTATAATTGACTTATGGAAAATCCCGTACGTACTTCTCTTCGGAATGTTATTTTAAAGATGTGCTCAAAATTTGGAGTGAAAAGAATGAAAATTGTTGGAGTTATGCTACGTGCCGTTTTGAAAAATTGTGTTCATAGAAAAACAATCGACGTCATGCACACCGGCCAGACACTGCCACCGCAGACCCACACAGGCCTGCGGATCTTTTTTTTACAGGTAACACAACTTTTCCCCCCTCATTCTATAGATGGTTCCAAGCATTTCTTGCCAATTAAAAAAAAAACCATCTTTTGAAAATTCTTCAGTGTTGTTACCCCTTAACAAAAGATCAAATTCACTCAGTTAAATCGATTGGACATTGAAATTGGTCGTATACACTGAGGGGAAACTATATGGTGTTTGCAACAAGCACCCATGGTAAGGAGAGATATAAAGATAAATAGCTCGTTAGCAAGATAATAAAAGTATAGCTGACGGATAGCTATATTACGATTGTCTAGCCAGTAAAGTGTGGTTGGTAAAAGTATAAGTATTATACTTATATATAATTTACTGTCTTTCAATGGGAACTCTTTCATTCAGGTTAAAACGATTATCTGGGTAATTAAATTTTATACATTTCCATTTGAGAAGAATGTTACCTTATTAATGCTTTTATACTTGTATCCGCGTAGCCAACTCTGGTGAAACTGTGCTTTGGATGAACTTGGTCTGCTTGGAGGCTGCCAATGTTGATGGTGCGAGACGGAAAAGAAAACACTGTGCGAATTTGGAACCCTGCTCAGATTTATATAGGCAGCTGGATATGCGTCACGATGCATTTCCACCTTTGTGCGAACACTTATTTACTTCTTCGTCGCTTGTCCATGCTCTAACAATGACCAGTGAATTAGTAAAACGTCACGTAATTCGGGCTTTCCTTCGAAAGAAGGTATCGTAAAAACTACTGATAATCGCTCCAACCTCGATGCATATTTTACCAAACTGCATTGTCGCCTCATAACTGAAATATAAGCGAATCCTTCGAATTTTTTTTTTTATTTTGAGAATAAATGCTACTTTATTTATTATGTACACTGAAATAGACATCATTGTTTTTTTTATTGCTGGTGCACAGATGGGACGATGGAATACTGATTGCAAACATCACAATGAAAAGAATCGCTGCAAGAGATATTCCCCGATTCATCGAGCAATCAGTTTTTTTTTTCAAATAATTCGACTCATCGATGATCACTCGAATATGATTAGTGCATTTCACTCGACCATTTAGTATATTTACGAAAATAGCATTACCGTTACCATCCATTTTTAATATTCTATATACGATAATAAGTAGAAGAAATGCGCGCGAAAGCGTATTAAGGGGTCTGCATAAGTTTGAGGCACACAAAACAGGTCGATTTTCAATATATTTCTCATGCTAAGAGTATCGAGATGACGAGGTCCGAATTTAACAGATAATTAATATATGGTTTTGCCAAGTTTGATGTTGTTTGAATGAAAAATATTGAAAAACAATGAAATTATGATTATTTAAACACAGTGCCACCGTTGCTGCATGGTCAATCGGTGCAAGGTATAGCAGACGCGTACCGAATAAAATTTTCGTCAAGAAATTCTACTGTCGAATTTACGTGCCAGAGTAAAGAAAAATCGCAATAAAAAAGTATCTAATGTGCGACAAGTCCTTAAATGGGTTGATGAGCTCACGATAATCCGGTCAAAAACTTACTTTAACAAAAGATCAAATTTACTAAGCTGAGTTAACTAAGCTTCGAAATTGGTAATTTACACTGAAGCAGGGCATTATGGTATTTACCATAAGCACCCGGAGTAAAGATAGATATAAAGATAATTAGCTCGTTCGCAAGGCAATCAAAATATAGCCGATACAGCTATGTTGACGTGGCCCAGAAAGTAAACAGTGGTTAGTAGCAGTATAAGCACACTTATATACAAAAATATACAAATTGTATATAATAGACGACTTATATACATTTTTTCTATAGATATCCTCATATGTAGACATATATACATTTTATGATATTTTAATGGAAACTCTTGTGACGCCGGTCAACAAGATAATGTGGGTAATAATATTTGTTCAAATTTCACGTTTAGAAGAATGTATTTCATTTTCATATCGTTGCATCTGTGTAGTTAACCCTGACACGTGCTTCGGACGAACGGCGCGAAGAAACGAATCGCTCGCTGTGAAATTTTGCTACGACTTGAAAGGCAAATATATACCGGGTGTCCTATTCTAATCTTACACCTGATTTATCTCGACAAATACTGCTCTGATCAAGTATTGAATATAGTGAAACTTTTCGGGTTCAAACGAGGACATTCGGAGAAAAAAAAAATTTGATGCTAAATTTAAAATTGCGACCTTATGATGGCCAACATGGTTAAAAAAATGAAAACATGACTTTGTTTTACCAAAAGAATTATTAGGCCAAAACTAACGACTTTTGTGGGAAACATTTTTTTAAAAATTAAGTCCCCAATTTTTAGGCTAGAACACCATTTTTTTTACTATTTTAGCGCTATACAGGATGTACCACGAGGAGGTAAAATCTTTAATATCCCAAGTATATTTGGGTATAAGTATTGTTTGGGTTTGTTTGATAACCTAAACAATCACAAACAAGGATTACGGCTTTGCGGACTGTCACTTCCGTTACGTCGTATTAAAAAAACATGTCGGTCATCTTAACGTTGAAACTTAAACTTTCGAACCAAAATAAAAAATGCAGACGTTCAGTTGGCCGACACGTTTTTTGTATATTATATAACCGAAGTGACGAGCCGTAGAGACCTAATCCTTGTTTGGGTTTGCTTGGGTTACGAAACAAACCCAAATAAACCCATATGCACACTTACACTGGGGATATTAAAGATTTTATCTTCTCGTGGTACATCCTGGACAGCGTTAAAAGAGTCACAAATGGTTTTCTAACCTAAAAATTGTGGACTTTATACAAAAACATTCCTTCAAAAGTTGCTAGTTTTAGCTTAACGATGTTTTTTGGTAAAAAAGCTTCATGTTTCCATTTTTTTTAAACATCTTAACGTCGTCATTTTGAATTTTGAACCAAAGAAAAATATTTCTTTGAACGCCCCTCTTTGAACAATAAAAGTTTCACCATACTCAATACTTGACCTGAGCAGTATTTTTTTAGATGAATTAGGTGTAAGATTGAAATGGGTCACTTGGTATAACTCACCGTGCGAATTGATTGCATATGCATCTCCATCTTTCAGCAAATACTTATTCACTTCTCCATTGCTTGTCGGCGTTCTAAGAATAAGTGTTTTAACTAAGATTGGTGCAGTGTCACGTAGTTCAGGCATTTATTTGAAAAGAACTATCGCCACAGCTACCGATAGTCCCTACTTTCATGCAAACTCGACTCAAATACCAACACCTCGACCACCCTCTGACCGAAACACACGCGAATTCTCCAGATTATCATTTTTTTAACATTTGTAATTTAATTGATGACATAAATGAAAATAAACATCATTTTTTTAAAGTTAGCATAAAGCTGGAGCAATAGCGTATATATTACAAGGTTCGTGATAATAAAAGATCATTCCGAACGATTTTGCGAAATTCATCACGCGACTGATTTTATTTTCGAATAATCAGTGTTTTGATTAAGGGAGAACACCACCTCAAAATTTTCGAAAAACCGTTTTTTTTAACACACTTTAAAAAAAATCTTTTGATCCGTCAAAAAATGATGCATATTCGTTTATAGCTGAAAAAACAGTCGTAAAGTGCGTTTCGAGCTACTGTTGTGCATTTGTTGCCTAACCGGTATCGAAAACTTCTAACACGTTTTTCTCAAAACCATGTTTTCGAAATCGGCACGCAGCAGAACTCGAACAATTTTCGTCCAATCGACTCAAAATTTAAACTGCAGCGTCTTAGATTGCTTCAACAGTCAAGTACGAGCACTTTTTTCGATTAATTGAAAAGTGTAAAAAACATATCACTTTTGATACGAATATTATAGTCGAAAAACGAACTTTTTTTTCAAACTAGTCTCTATTTTTTTATTTTTCCCCGTACTTGACTGCTAAAACTAATATGATTAACGAAAATATTTCACTCTTAGTTCCAGAATTTAATTTACGGCAGTTCTACTGCGTGCCGCGAGGAGGGTTTGCTGAAAACTAATAGGATTATAGCGATTCGTCCGCCGCCATTTTGTATTATTTTGACAAATATTTTTTTTACATACTCCAATATATACCCAATAGAGCCTAAAAGTTCTTTTAACCGTATATTTTATTCCTTTCTTTAAAGAAAAATCCAAAGAAAACGGTCGAAAATTGGTAGTTACAGTGGTGTCCTCCCTTAAACGTTTCGGTTAATATTTTGATATTATCAGTCTTTTCCAATCGTTTGTTAAGTATATTTACTAATATAGTGTAACCGTTATCATTCGAACGTTTCCAAACGACATCGTCATGAGAACAGTATGGAACTATTTAAAATTATGTGGGTTCCAATGCACTTAACTTTATGGATAAATACGATGTGAATGAAACAATTGGAGTAATTTCTCGAATTCTGCTCTTTCCGTGTCAAAATGGAAAGTTTAAAAAAACATTTTTATGTTCCTCAGTCTCGGCATGGCAGTGTAGGTCTGTCTAATAATGAATGTTGACGGCCATGAATTTTGCGTGCACCTATAAGTTTCTTTTTACCAATCGGTGAGAAGGCATCAGCTTGTGATTTTGACGTTTGTCCGTTTTATGATTCGTCAGATTCATTCAAAGAAGGCTTCACACAGACATTCGTTTATTCAATTTTCCAGAAATATTTTTTTCTCGCAATTCGTATCTCGTCTCGTTACAATGGTAGTCATAGCCTGACACGGTACACGCTGGGTGATTCCGAAGCTCGCGTTATTTCAAGATTTTCGGAGTACCACAACATCCGCGTTTTTGAATCCTAGTGCATTAATTTTGTTTCATTCTTTTTTTAGGCAATTAGAACTGTGTACAGTACTACCTCTCTAAGAGAGCGGTCTAGGGCGGTTAGGGGAAGAAATTCTCGAGAAATTCGTCGCCGAAGCCTTCCCCCACCGCTAGGTTAGCGCGCTCGAAAATCGCGCATGTGGTAGCGTGTATGTTTCTCCACTCGAACTCGATAAGAGAGCGCGGACGAAATCGCTCGCGATCTCTTATCGAGTTGTCCGCGACAAACTCGAGAGGCCTCGGGTACACTGGACAGCTCGAGCTAGGTGGGGGAAGCCATAAAATGCGCTCAAGCGGAACGGCGGGGAAATTCTCTCTTAGCGAGGGCTCTCTTAGAGAGGTAGTACTGTACTGAAACATACAGCGGAATCTAGTAAGCGTGTCGTCAGAGAAATGTTAATATCGCTAACATCGGATTGTCTTCTCCGAAAATGTCAAGCTTTTGCAAGGAACGTTTTTACAGTCAAATTTATTTTCCGAACTATTTAGGGTGAGCACTTGAGATGGCGAACTTGTCCAAAAAAAAACCCTCACCTAAGGACATCGCAGTAAGTTTTTTTTCCCCCACGATTGATGTGTATCTTTCGTAAGAGGCAATAACGAAGCGAAAAATGTGTTTGAAAAACTTACATACAGTTTCCCTATACGTACTGTATAGCAGTATTGTTGTTTAGAAATGCAAAACAATGGTTTTTTTTATTTTCTCATTCTTCGCACCTCTTTGAATGCGTGTGTAAAAACCGTGTAATGTTACTCATGAAATTATCCGAGTTTTCGCGACTGCCTCGAAACTATGATTTCCAAAGTGGCAACCACGATATCTTGATAACCAATCGGCCGATTGAGCGCAAATTCGGCATACACCTTATTTAACTCCACTCTAACAAAACATAAAAATTACTAAGCTGAGTTAACTAAGCTTTGAAATTGGTCATTTACACTGAAGGAGAACATTATGGTCTTTATAATAAGCACAATAGTCAGATAGAAGAGAGGTAAACGATAGATATAAAGACAATCGGATCTTTCGCAAGACAATCAAAATATAGCCGACACAGCTATGTTGAGGTGGCCCAAACAGTAAACTGTGCTTAGTAGCAGTGTAAGTATACTTATATACAAAAATATACAATTTGTATATAATAGAGGACTTATATACAAGTTTCCTATAGGTATCCTTATAAGTAGATATATATACATTTTATGGCATTTTAATGGAAACTTGTGACGAAGGTCAAAAGATAATGTGGGTAGTTATATTTTTTTTTCATTTCACTCTTGGAAGAATGTATCTAATTTTCATATCGCTGCAACTGTGTATTTAACCCTGACACGTGCTTCGGACGAACCGCGCGAAGAATCGCGCGGTTCGTCCGAAGCACGTGTCAGGGTTAAATGCAGAGTTGCAGCGAATCGCTCGATGTGAAATTTTGCTACGACTCAAAAAAGGCAACTATATACCGGGTAACACATTTTAATCTTACACCTGATTTATCTTGACAAATACTGCTCTGATCAAGTATTGAGTATAGTGAAACTTTTAGGGTTCAAACGTCGACGTTCGAATTTTTTTTTTTATGCAAAATTTAAAATGGCGACGTTAAGATGGCTGACATGTTAAAAAAATTAAAACATGACTTTTTTCCACAAAAAAAAATGTCAGGCCAAAACTAACAACTTTCGTGGGAAACGTTTTTTGATAAAGTCCCCAATTTTTTAGGTTAGAACACCATTTTTTACTATTTTAGTACTATCCAGGATGTACCGCGAGGAGGTAAAATCTTTAACATCCCAAGTGTAAGTGTGTGCGTGTATCGGTGTGAGTTTTTTTGGGTTTGTTTGATAACCTAAACAATCCCAAACAAGGATTACGTCTCGGCGGACCGTCACTTCCGTTACATCGTATTAAAAAAAAACATGTCCGTCATCTTAACGTCGAAACTTAAACTTTTGAACAAAAATAAAAAATGGCCATGGTAAGAAGGCCGACGTGTTTTTTTTAAATATGATATAACGGAACTGACGAGCCGCAGAGACCTAATCCTTGTTTGGGTTTGTTTGAATTATGAAACGAACCCAAACGAACTCACACACACACTTACACTTGTGATGTTAAAGATTTTACCTCATCGTGGTACATCCTGGACAGCGCTAAAATAGTCAATTATGGCGTTTTAACCTAAAAATAATGGACTTTATAAAAAAAATCCTTCAGAAGTTGTTAGTTTTGGCCTGGCGAATTTTTTGGTGAAAAAAGTCATGTTTCCATTTAAAAAAACATCTTAACGTCGTAATTTTGAATTTTGAACTAAAAAAAGTATTTTTTTAACGTCCTTTGAAGAAAAATGTTTCACTATACTCAATACTTGACCTGAGCAGTATGTTTCGAGATAAATCAGGTGTAAGGTTATAATGGGTCACCCGGTATAACTCACCATGCGAAATCATTGCATATGCATCTCCATGTTTCAGCGAATAGTTATTCTCTTCTCCATTGCTTGTCGGTGTTCCAACAAAAAATGTTTTAACGAAGATTGGTGCAGTGTCACGTAGGTCAGGCGTTGATTTGAAAGGAATCATCGCTACAGCTACTGATAATCGCCCCTACTTCCATGCACACTCGACTCAAATACCACCTCCCCAAACAATACCAACATTCTCCAGAGTGTCGTTTAAAAAAATATATATATGTAATTTAATTGACAATATAAATGAAAATAAACACCATTGTTTTTTTTTTATTTAGCATAAAGGTGGAGCAATGGCGTATATATTACAAGGTTCCTGAGAATAAAATATCATTCTGAACGATTTTGCGGAATTGATAAAGAAACTGTTTTTATTTTCGAATAATCAGTGTTTTGATTAAGGACACCACTGTAAAATTATTTAAAAATCGTTACTTTAACTTTAATTGTTGAAAAACCGTTACTTTTAAAAAATCCTTTAAAGATAGTATGCATATTCGTTTGTAGCTGAAAAAGAACAGGTTTAAAGTGGTTTTCGAGGGGAATCGCCGAGCGCTGAAAAGCGCCTTCGGTGATGCCGCGGCGCCGCTAGACGCAGTACCGGCTACACAAAATACCGTCAAAAAATTTGATCCTGAAGTAACAACCGTTCCCAACGAGGATGACGTTACCCACAGACTCAAGAAGCTTTTGTGCATTTATTTCCTAGCGGGTACAGAAAACTTCAAACACGTTTTTCTCAAAACCATGTTTTTGAAATCGGCACGCAGCAGAACTCGAATCATTTTCGTCCAATCGACTTGAAATTTAAACTGTAGCTTCTTAGATTGCTTTAATAGTCAAGTACGAGCGCTGTTCTCGATTAATTAAAAATTGTAAAAAGTATATCACTTATAATACAAAAATTATGGTCGCAAAACGGACTGTCTTTCAAACTCGTCTCTATTTTTTCTCATTATTCTTTAATTTCGATCCGTACCTGACTGCTAAAATTAATATAATTAACGAAAATATTTCACTCTTCGTTCCAGGATCAAGAGACGTGGCAGCGACTCCACCCCAAGTAATAAAAATAAAATGTGAGCACTATAGCTATAAAAAAAGACGAGCATCACTGTCACGGACGACGAAGACGCCGCGACTCTTTATACAGTAAGGTGGGCTTTAGCAGATGGCTTTTTACCTTAGATTAGCCATTACGCGAAAACGAGGCGACGAATCGACAATTTAATGAAATTTTACTAATTAAATGTTATTTTTCCTATCGATTTTGTTTGGGTAATTTTTCGATCTGTCAACTCAATCTGGAGATCTCGCTATACTCGTCCGAATTTCCGAGCGACTTTTTTACCACAAAGTTCTTCAACACTTCAGATTCGTTCCAGACTCGTCAGTTTTCTTAGAGGAATAACGTTATTCGGTCGCATCGTAAGCATGACTACATACGTCCTTTTGGGGAAAGCGATACCCGTGGAACGCTCAGCGTTACGCTATGAAGTGCACCGTTTGTCGACTCGCTCTGCGATTCCTCGCGTCGTTACCCGGGCAACGCCGCTCCAAACAAACGATGGTACGCTAGAAACGTCAACAGTCGGGTTCGTCAAAAGTGGACACAGGTAGCTCAAGACTCCTCAACAATCTTCGCAAATTCCGTTTCCCAAAAAAGCCGATAACAAATCAACCATGTGTGAGTATATATTTCATCTTCCACAATTCCTACCGCCCGCATTATTCGTTTTATACTCGTTATTCGTTCGTAAATTTCATCGACAAAATTAAGGGGAAAAAAGTACGAACGTCTTGTGTCGTCTTCTTTTAGCGGGCGATGATAGTTATTTGACCGTTTCCAGAGTTTCAAACACAACGTAAGATCGTCAATCGTCTCAAGGACAATGACAGTGTCGTCGAGAACTGCCAGTGGTCGAAAGATGCCGACTCGGAAGGCGACGAGACCAAAGGAAGGAAAAAGAAACTGAACTAACTCGGCTCACCTTTTACTTTCGACGTGGCACGTGGTCGAGACGCTGATGAACAAGTGCCTGAAACTCTCAGCGAACATGGAAAAAACCGCTCGAAAGTTCTACCATGAGTATGGAAACAAAAAATCCTTCGTCTCAAATTCACAAATTTATATGTAAAAAAATATTTGTAAAAAATAAACTTTTATTTAATGCACAAAAAAGTAGACAATTTTTTTTAAACAAGTCACCTATATGTGACTATAAATAAAAGCTTGTGGCGCTCAACTTTTTAAATGTTTAATAAATTTGATCAATTCAGTTTTATTAACCGTATTTAATTTGGCACTATAGTAATTAGAGAAATTATTATCACACGTTTGTACTCAGTTTCGGGATTTTTATTCAAGAAATCTGAGGTTGTTTCACAATAAATTAAATACAGTTGATATGTTAACGGATTTTATAAATTAACGGTTACATGTCTAAATTTTGAGCGCCCCAAGCTTTTATTTATAGTTACATATAAGTAACTTGGTAAAAAAAATATTTTCTACTTTTCAGTACATTAATTAGAAGCTTGCTTTTTAACATTTTTTTTACATATAAATGATTTTCTACTTTTTAGTCTTTAATTGATTTTACTAGTGAGTTGTTGCTAGTAGTTTTCTTAGTGTCCATTTTGGCGGCCCCCGATCCATTTCGTTTACGAAAAAATTGCGACAACTGTACGAACAATTTGCAGAAAATTGGAGAAACGAGCTCGCGCGCTGGTCTCTAGGACTGAACGTCGTGCAGTAGTACGGTTCGCAGGACGAGCGTAAGGACACGAGGATGGGCTGGCGAGTCGGCGATCTCGACGACTTCATTCTCACGACGTACAATCTCGTCAGTAGCACGCCTGAGGAACGTCGCTTGTTTCGCGTAATGCTCATTAAGTGCATCGTTTTCGACGAGGCACACATGTATAGATCTACTCAGATAACCTAGCGTACTATTCGGACGGCGTACCAAGATTGTACCCTACGCCGTACCCGTACGGTACCAGTACTATACTGATACGCAGTCTAATTGTATGCGTTACTAGTATGGTACCGGTACGCTATACGATAGTAACTCGTACCAGTACCGTATCGGTACCGTGCCTTTACCGTATTAGCACGTTGGCGGTACGGCGTACCGAGTGCGGCGTACTGGTACAATATCGGTACCGTACACACGTACCTGGTAGGTACGGTACTGGTACCGCGTACTCCACCAGAGCACTACGAGGTTATGTGGGTATTGTTATTCCCGCCTCCCGTGAATTTTATATATATATTAGGGTGATTCCCCCATTCAGTATTTTTAGTAATAACGTGAAACCGTTTCAAAAATATAAGAAGTCCCCCCTAAAAAACTTGAACAAGTAAAAAAAACGCCAAGTAATAAAAAAAGCCCACGCCAAGTTGTTGCACAGCATTCTCAGTGATACATACATACAGGACTTGTATTATGCATACGTTGTAGTTTTATGTAATCGTGATTCGAACTTTTTATTATAATAGTTATACGGTTTAAAAAAAATTATTGAGAAAAATAGTATTTCCAGGGTTTGACAATTTTGTGTACGTTTCTAATAAATACATACATCACTTTTGTGATGCATACGGTGTACTTTTATATAATCGTGATCCGAAATTTTTATTATAATAGCAATATGGTTTTTTAAAAATCAAATATTGAGAAAAATAGTATTTCTAGGGTTTGACAATTTTGTGTACGTTTCTAGTAAATTTGCTCGGCTTTTTCATAAAACAGTCGCAATCTCGAACTGGCAGTCTCAATCTCAAACTCACGGTCGACACTAAGTCGTCGTGAGTGAGTACGCATGAAAAATTTGCCGGCGCTTAAGATGCGGCCGACGCTTGGTACGATATTCAGCACCAACCACTAATACCCAGTGTTGGTCCTCTATACGGGCCAATGATTTGGCCATGATTCTGCCAGTGCTCATTTGAAGCATGGCAAACCAACGAACACCCAACCTTGGGCCAAATATCGATTACCAACTGTCAGCCAACTATCGGGCCCCAGTGTTGGCCCCGAACATGGGCCAATCGGTTGATCATGGGTTTGCCAGTCTCGAATTGAAGGTCGGCACACCATCGAAGAGCCAACGCTGGACCAATACTAATTAATGACCGTCGGCCAATTGTCGGGTCGAGCGCAGGCCCTGAGTCTGAGCCAATCGTTTGACCGTGGTTTTGCCAATGCTTATTTTTAGCATGGCAAACTGACCAATTGCCAGTCCTGGCCTAACACTGGCTTTTAACGGTATAGTCTATACATATATACAAGAATGCTTTTTTACGTATATTATTATTATATATTTTTTTATTATCGCTGCATGGAATTTTCTGCGTCATGTGATAATAAAAACTCATAATTACTATTATCTGAAATTCACTTTATTAAAGATAAAATTGATTTATACTAAAGTTTTGTGGTGTATTAAAAAAATGTCGAGTTATTATGATAGTATTAAGAAACGTCGAGTGTTAAAGCGACGACAAAAATTAGAAGACTCTATACAGCAGGTTAGGATCAGAGGCAATGAAACAAAAAGACAAGTAGATAGTGAAACAAATTTGTTAGTGATAGTAGATTGATAGTAGATGTTAGTGAATCTAATAATTCTTTCGATGAGCAATCATCGAGCACATAAACTTGTGAATCTGATCGATTGTTGGCTAAGCATTGGGTTGTCTTGACAGCCATACACTGGGCCAACACTAGCTCGAATATTGCGCCAACAATATGAAGCCGACCTTAGCCCTACTATGGGCCGGTGATTACGCCAACCGTCAGCCAATGATCGTGATCTCTTTAGCCCAATGTTAGGCCAATACCCGGCCAACTGTTAGGATTTCCGGTAAGTCTACTATTGGCCAACCGTACATGCCAGCGTTGGGCCGAAGAGATCACTCATACCGTGGCGCAACACTAAGCCGGTAGTGCTGCCGTTCATGGGCCAATGGTAGAATGTGATTGGCGTGACGCTGGCTCGAGGTTGGGTCGCCTGCATCGTTTTTCACGGTAGTCACCAGCAGCAGCATCAGACGTAAGTAGCAGTCGCGGCAGTTACCGGGGTAGCAACAGTCACCGCCACAGCCTGTCCCAACGTCACGGCTAAAAGCTAGGTTAGCTAGTCTCCGTTCACCGAAATCTACCAGTCGAAATTCAGTAAGGTCCACTGTACGTG
Organism: Ophion slaviceki; assembly: GCA_944452715.1. Classification (NCBI taxonomy): domain Eukaryota; kingdom Metazoa; phylum Arthropoda; class Insecta; order Hymenoptera; family Ichneumonidae; genus Ophion; species Ophion slaviceki. The sequence continues at coordinate 33,616,018 of OX101786.1, read as the reverse complement.
TCGTTCATTCGCGTTTCATCGTCCAATATCGGTCGAAGAGTCTTCTCAAAAGGAGTCCATCGCGAAGTGTTCAATTGCCAAATCCAAACACTTGCATCACCACCGCATCTTTTAACTACAAGACTTTGCGAAAATCTATTAAACTGTCGAATACAGCCCAAATCTAAACCACAAGCGCTGTTACCAATTGACTCCAAAGAACTATATTCCCTTCTTGAAATTGCGACCACTGGAACCACTGGAACCAAAGGAACACACGGATAATTAACCGTAAAAACAAATAAATAGAGAAATAAAACTCTCGCATTATTCGATCTTCCTCAAACCAACGCATTATCCAACCGTCATTCTTCCCATATCAAAGACGTGACTTTCATCCCTGGATAAAGGACTTAATTGTCGTGACCCAAAAGCGAAGTCAATGCCGTGTGGCGTTCTCCCTAAAGGTGCGACCCCACGCAGACGCTCGACGCTGGTTTGTGGCGTCATATCGGGTCACGTGACAAGTAGCGACAAAGCTGAAACTATTTGAGCTTTGTCGCTGCGACAGGAGAGCGTCCAAATTTACAAACAATAAGTGACAAGTGATATTTCGAGTGCAATTTTTGGAAAAAAATTTTGTTTAGACTATGGAGTCTCACGAAGTAAGCATCTCAAATTATTTAATTAATTAGTCAATAATAAGAATATAGATTTGAAACGATATTTTTTTCATTTATATCATACAGAGTGTATCTTTGAAACACCCTAACCTCATTTTTTTATTTACATGTAATGGAATGAAAATAAATAATTTTTAATTTTTATAAAGGATGTGGAACAGCTTTACACATGCGGAATTTGCGAAACGATTCTCGGGGATGATTTGCGAAGTCATCCGTGTCTCGAAGGGTACGACGACAATCACATACTTTATGACGAAAACCTATATTTGTTCCCGGTACTAGGTAAGGAACACCACATGCAATTACAATTACGTTAAACGAAGCCGAGATATGTCTAATAATGTTTTTCTGCAGATGACGGAACTGTGATTTGTCAGAGCAGACTTGACGATGGTAGCGAAGGTCTTGTTCGGGACGAAAGACCCTCGGGCTCGGGAAGAGGAAAAGAAAACATCTGCCCTAAGAAAAGTCAGTAAATTATTATTATTATTATTATTATTATTTTTTTTTAAATATTAGACTTTATTGCTCCGGGCAACACACTTCCTCAGTTTGCACTGGGAAACATTCACCTACCCCCGGGGGTTAGGCTCGGTCTTAATCTAGACCGGAACAATAACGCTGGGCGACACTCGAGGGTTCCGACACCACGTCGACTGCCGCCCAGTCAAAAAAACGCGCGAAAAGTCCAATGAATCGCTCTGCGATAGCCGCTCCCTCAAGCCAGCGGGTTAGCGTCCACAATCGTGTTGCCGGAGTAAACGGAGGGACCCAAGTATGACCGCCTTCTGCATCCGACCTGCTAGCAACCGGACACCGGGTTTGCAAACCGGTATGCCAGCGAGGCCCGATACAAAAGACTCCTTCATCCCCCCTAGCGCGCCGATGATGAGGACAACGAGAGTTACTCTGAATCCTCGGTGCAAACGACGTAGCTCGGCCAGGAGAGGCTGATACTTGAGCCGTTTCTCCTCTTCCTTTCGCGACACGTTCACTTCGGCCGGAGTTGAGAACTCAATGACGTATATCGTCTTGTCGTCGAAATCGAAGAGGACAACATCAGGCTTAGTCGCTTGTAGCGGCCCGATGGTCGCGAATGAGAAGTTCCAATAAATCTTGCACCTCTCGCCCACGACAACGGACTCAATATCTCCTGGTAAATAAGGCGGCACGGGCTCCCGGTCTATCCCATAAGAGTGCCGTAGATGGTAGTACAACACTCTTAGGGCCGCGTTATGGCGATGGATATAGCCGGAGACTGCATATACTGGGCAAGCCGACAGTAGATTCATTAGTGTCTCCGGCGATTGTTTGCATGCACGACACAAAGTGGTCGGCAGAGGCTGACCCAAAACGCGGCTGCGATAGACCAGGGTGTTGATGACTCCGTCTTGGCAGGCGCAGAGAAACCCTTCGGTCTCGGACATCAGTCCAGCTGACCGCAAGAAGGAAAAGGTCAGCTGGGTGGACAGCCCCTGTTCCTCGATGTGGTGAAAAAACACACCGTGCATGGGTCTGTCCACGTGCTGCCGAGTCAGGACAGTCTGCTCGGCAGCCCTGATTGCCCGCCGACGTCGGGACTTGGGCAACCGAGCGACGGAGTCTGTTGGCAAGGCGCCACGCCGGCGCCGGCGGAACTCCAAGCCGAGGGTCTCTGCCGCTCGATCGGCCGCCTTATAAAGAAAAGCACCCGCCCCATGAAGCTCATGCTGGTGCACAATCTCCAGGAGCGGGTCCGAGCTTGTTATCACGTCGCTTGCTATTCCGAGGACCATGCGGTCATGAAGACACTCCAATCCCAAGAGCCCACGCCCGCCGCTCTGACGCAGCATATAAAGGCGCGGGGTGGAAGGTCGAGGGTGCAGACTCCGTTGGATGTTCGTTATTTTGCGTGTGCCGATGTCCAGCTGTTTAAGCTCGTCTCTACGCCATTTGACGACGCCAAATGAGTAGAGCAGGACCGGGACCGCGAGCATATTGGTGGCAGTGATCTTATTTTTCCCAGACAGATCTGATTTCCAGATCCGTCTGAGACGCCGCCTATACTCGCTGCGGAGAGCCCCCTTGACACCCTCAGCGTCTTGAAGAGAGCGCTGATCGATGCCAAGGTACCGATAAGACCCCCCGGCGTCCAGGTGTTTGAAGACGCTCCCGTCCACCAGCCGAACATCAGCCGCGACACCCTCTGCTCTCCCTCTCCTGAGATGAAGAAAAGCGCATTTGTCCAATCCGAAGTCCATTCCCGCCGCCCGCGTGTACGTCGCTGCGATGTTCAAGAGGAGCTTAAGCCCCGCCTCCCCGGGAGCGTATAGCTTGAGGTCATCCATATAAAATAAATGGGTGATCCCTCGCCCACGCTCCCCGGGGGGCCCCCGCTTCGTACCCGCGTGCAGCCCGCAAGGCGATTGATAAGGGTAATAGCGAGATGCAAAACAGGAGGGGGCTGAGAGAATCTCCCTGGATAATCCCCCTCCTATACCCCGCCACTCCGGTCGACACGTTGCCTTCACTAGTCTTAACAGTGAAGCGTGTCTTCCAGAGCGGCATGAGCTGCTGAATGCATCTCACTATGTAAGGACTCACCGAAAGGCGCTCGAGTAGATGTATAATCAGTTTGCGACTGACAGTGTCGAACGCCTTACGGTAGTCTATCCAAGCGACCGAGAGGTTACGCTTGTGCTGGACCGCGTCTTGCGTAATGCAACGGTCCACCAGCAGATTCTCCTTACAACCTCCCAGTCCCCTCTTGGATCCCCTTTGTTCGTATATCTCCCGCCATGCAGGCTCGATCTCGCGCAGAACACGCTCATAAAGAATCTTTGTGAAGATCTTACAGAGCGCATTCAGACACGTTATCGGGCGGTAGTTCTCCGGATGAGACAAATCCCCTTTTTTGGGGAGTAGCACTGCCCTTCCCTCTGTCAGCCACGCAGGGATGGGCACCGTCCCATCGATGAACGACGAGAAGATGCGGGCCAGATGGGTATGGGTGCACGTGAATTTCTTCCACCAGAAGATGTTAATCCCATCTGGTCCGGGAGCGGCGTGGTTCCTCATGCTACTCACTGCCTTCTCCACCTCACCCCGCGTGACTGGAAGACAGTCGCCACGCTGACTCGGCTGTTGCCGGCAAAACGCATCGAACCACCCCAGAGCTGGAGTGCTTTCATCAAAATGACCCTCCCTGCTATACAGTTCTCCCCAAAACCGCTCCACCTGAACAGCTGTTGGCGCTGTGTCGGGGGCAGGCGTAGGTGGTTGGAACCAGCGGCCTGGGTCAGAACGGAAGAGGGCGTTGTCTAACACCCGACCCAGTCGCCTCTCTAGGGATTGCTTCGCAACCCCCAGGTTCCGCACCTTCTCCACGTAGCGTTCCTTCACAATAAGAAGGATAGCTTTGTTCAATGTGTGGTGACGGCATTTCAGTTCCGAGCTGATTTTTCGGATTTTAGGGATAAACGCCCTCCCCGCCGTAATGAAGTCTAACACACATTGAACACGGGATGCCTGCTTCCGCGCTTCGTTGATCTTATTCTGGAGCTGTGCAACGCGCCGCCGAGTCTTAACCACGAACGCCGCCTTATCATTGCGTGTCCGAGGTTTCGCCTCAACAGCCGCGTGATACACAGCCCAGTTCAAGCTGAGGAGATCAGCAGTCTCAGGGATTGCTGCCGCAAGGGACTCATTTGTCGCTTCTAGGCAACCAGGCTGAAGAGAAAATTTCCCAGTGATTCTCTCCCTCCTTGTTTCCCAGTCCTCTGTCAAATCGACACGCCAACGGGGGGGATCCGACTGCCGGGGGGACCGATCTTGAGGCCGTCCGGCAGAGCTCCGCACTGAACGCGCGGAAGAGCGCCTGCCGGACAGCTCTGGTGGTAGTAACAAGAGATCGTAGCCTTGTCGTCGTAAACGGGTGGCCTGGTCTCGCAGATGTTGTTGCGAGAGGTATGCAAGCTCTGGGTGCACTTGGCTCCACAGGGCCTGCAACCTCGCCATGTAGCCCCTTCGCGACGGCAGGCTATCCCTCCAGCAGCGGATGAGGTCCTCCTTGAGTTCCTCCGTCCATTCTAGGCGCCGATTTCGAGCCGTAGTCGTTGCCGTGGATCCTATCCGGGTGCCCCTCCCAACTGATCCTTGGTCCCCATCCGAGAGGGACCGGTTGTGGGGGGCCTGACTAGGTGGTGTTCGAACCTAGTTTTCGGCGTGCCAGGTGGTTGGCCTGGCACGTCGGTGGCTATTACGAGGGAGTTGTGCTCCCCCGGGCGATGGGCACGCCAGCTTCCATACGCCAATTATTATTATTATTATTATTCCCTACGCCATTATTTTTATTATTATTATTATTCCCTACGCCATTATTATTATTATTAACTTATTTAATTATTATTATTATTATTTTTTATTATTTTTATATTAGACTTTATTGCTCCGGGCAACACACTTCCTCAGTTTGCACTGGGAAACATTCACCTACCCCCGGGGGTTAGGCTCGGTCTTAATCTAGACCGGAACAATAACGCTGGGCGACACTCGAGGGTTCCGACACCACCTCGACTGCCGCCCAGTCAAAAAAACGCGCGAAAAGTCCAATGAATCGCTCTGCGATAGCCGCTCCCTCAAGCCAGAGGGTTAGCGGCTACCGCAGTCCACAATCGTGTTGCCTGAGTAAACGGAGGGACCCAAGTATGACCGCCTTCTGCATCCGACCTGCTAGCAACCGGACACCGGGTTTGCAAACCGGTATGCCAGCGAGGCCCGATACAAAAGACTCCTTCATCCTCCCTAGCGCGCCGATGATGAGGACAACGAGAGTTACCCTGAATCCTCGGTGCAAACGACGTAGCTCGGCCAGGAGAGGCTGATACTTGAGCCGTTTCTCCTCTTCCTTTTGCGACACGTTCACTTCGGCCGGAGCCGAGAACTCAATGACGTATATCGTCTTGTCGTCGAAATCGAAGAGGACAACATCAGGCTTAGTCGCTTGTAGCGGCCCGATGGTCGCGAATGAGAAGTTCCAATAAATCTTGCACCTCTCGCCCACGGCAACGGACTCAATATCTCCTGGTAAATAAGGTGGCACGGGCTCCCGGTCTATCTCATAAGTGTGCCGTAGATGGTAGTACAACACTCTTAGGGCCGCGTTATGGCGATGGATATAGCCGGAGACTGCATATACTGGGCAAGCCGACAGTAGATGCATTAGTGTCTCCGGCGATTGTTTGCATGCACGACACAAAGTGGTCGGCAGAGGCTGACCCAAAACGCGGCTGCGATAGACCAGGGTGTTGATGACTCCGTCTTGGCAGGCGCAGAGAAACCCTTCGGTCTCGGACATCAGTCCAGCTGACCGCAAGAAGGAAAGGTCAGCTGGGTGGACAGCCCCTGTTCCTCGATGTGGTGAAAAAACACACCGTGCATGGGTCTGTCCACGTGCTGCCGAGTCAGGACAGTTATTATTATTATCATTATTATTTGATTTGCAGAATCTTCGAAAACATCCTTCTCGAAACCAGTCGAACCTGCTCGCCGCAACAGCAAATTGAGCGATACAGAGATCGAGCTCCTCATTCTCGAAGTGCAAAGGAGGATCCCCCTATGGGACATCACCATCCCGATCGAACGAAGAAGCCGAGAAACAGTATCAAAACTGTGGGAGGAAGTATCAGACGCCCTTAATGGTGAGTTTGATTTAATGTAAGTGGTGAAAATTCCCTTCGGCAATGAATTCTCTCAGAAGAGAATTTTGCTTGGACAGAGAGTTATCTCCAGAGAGAATTCTTTTCGTCAGGGAATTCTCTCCGGAGAGAATTCTCTTTGCCAGGGGATTCTCTCAGAAGAGAATTTTGCTTCGTCAGAGAGTTATCTCCAGAGCGAATTCTCTTCATCAGGGAATTCTCTCCAGAGAGAATTCTCTTCGTCAGGGAATTCTCTCCGGAGAGAATTTTGCTTCGACAGAGAGTTATCTCCAGAGCGAATTCTCTTCATCAGGGAATTCTCTCCAGAGAGAATTCTCTTCGTCAGGGAATTCTCTCCAGAGAGAATTCTCTTTGCCAAAGGATTCTCTCCGAAGAGAATGAGAATTTGCGCACAATTTCACAATTTGCAGAATTGATTACTTTTCTAATGTATTTATGTATAAACAGGAAAATTGAGTGCAGATGACGCAAAAAAAAAATCAAGAGCTTGAGGGACATCCATCGGAAAATAATCCAAGCGGAACAGCACCCAAGTGGTTCTGGGTGTTCAACCCCGAGAGAAAGATGGAAATTTTACCGGCAGATGGAGTTTCTGCGGGATTCATGTCTCTTACGACCGTAAGCTACCATTTAAATTACTTGATTTGCTGTTTTTATTTTGACTAAAATAGTATCGATTTAATTAATAATATTTGATCGTTTTCATAAAATATAGAACGACCAGCAATGTCAACGAAGCTGCTCAACTCGATGAAAACACGGAACCCATCGATGACGAAAGCAGCCAACCGTCAGGTACTCCATAGTTGATAGATATACATAGATATTATTATTATGAATTAATTCTAATTTTTATTGATTTTTAAACGTGTCAGATCTCCCGCCGGCTAAAACATCAAGGAAACAGTCGGAAAAAGACGAATCCCTCCTGGTACTGAATCGCATCGCCGATGCGATGTCGAGAGAGGAGCCGGTGCCGGTTGCACCTCCATCCCCACAAATGGACGACGTGGAGGGTTTCTTGATGGGGATAGGCACATACTTGCGGCGATTGCCACCTGGACCGCGAATGACCACGGTAATCGAAATATTAAAAATCATCCAACAGCAACATAGCAGATATTGTGATGAATAATAGTCCACGCGATATTCAAGCCAACCAAAGTCTGAACCAAAGTCTGTTGTATCGTTGATATAATTTTGTTAAAATAAAACTAACATTTTTATAATAAAACAGATTAATAGTTGTTAATATTTTTGGCCCAAGTCAACCTGTGCGTCATTCATTAAAAAGAAATTTAATATTGTAATGAATCATTTTTTATTCAATTTTTTCTTTACGAAGGGGTATGGTAACTTGAATACAACATTATTAAAAGAATATGAATTATTCCACTTTTATTCGAATTTACAAATCATGTTGATACAAAATTATATCGTTATGGTACATTTACGGTAAAAACCGTTATTTATTTAAAAAAAAATCGAATAATGTTAAAAATGTAATTATGTATATACAATTTTCTTTTTTGATTGATAAACATCAAGAGAAGTATTTTGAAAAGTCAACAGTGATGAGATAACAAAATAAGTCAAGTTCTCTCAATTCTTCTCTCATAAATGTCTCAAATGTTAATGGAAATATGCCTTTTCTAAATTATTGTCGTTCAGTGTAGAGCATTTCAAGTGCTACAACAGCAGCTTGGTATCAGAAAGGCGTATGTCCACGATTTATCGAAAGTCTAATAGTACTTGTCGGGAAATCGTGGACATACGCCTTTATGACACTAAGCTACTGTTGCGCATGAAATTCTGTACAATGGCAACTTGTACAACAAGATATTTCAATTGCGATTATATTGCCATGGCACTGCTCCTTCGGCATTGAAAAAATCACTGAACTCATCCCGAATGGTTATCGCAGAGCGACTGCCATTATTATTTCCCTTATATTGTCTACTTTGTAGAGCTGAGTTGTTCTCGACTTCTTTCCGAAGTTCTTCGCCTATATTATCATGTTCATCTTCGTTGTCAATGTTGAGTGGAATGTATGTGTTGTCTTCATCTTGTTTTCGAATCCAGTTATGAAGACATATAATTGCTTGAACGGAGCTGATAATATTTTCAACTGTGCCTTCCATGGGCCTCTTCATTAATCTCCATCGACTCACCATAATACCGAAAGTATTTTCAATTGTCCGGCGAGCACGGCTCAAGCGATAATTGAAAATATTTTTGTCTTGATTTAAACCACTTTTACCGGGATACGGCTGGAGTAAGTAGTTTGTCAATTGGAAAGCCTCATCACCAACGAGTACATATGGTAGAGGCATTCCATCAACCGTCAGTTTCTTCGGATTTGGTAAATTCATTTCGGCTCTTCCAAACTTCTGGCCCATCTCTGAGTCGCGAAAAATCCCTCCGTCACTACGTCGACCGTAAGCACCAATATCAACGAACGTAAACGAGTAGTTGGCATCGCATATGGCGAGCAATACGTTGCTGTGGTGATTTTTATAATTGAAGTACGTTGAGCCAGCATTGTCAGGACACTGCAACAATAATGAGAATTTAAATTAAAAATAAACATTACGCTTATCAAATTATATTCTTATGAAATATGTATAACTCGTGTACCCGAATTTGTATATGCTTTCCATCAATGGCACCTATGCAATGCGGAAATTGCCATTGCTCTTCGAATTCGTGAGCAATCCTCAATCAATCAGACGTATCCAAAGGGTACGGTAACACTTCCTTTTTTAGACAACTCCACAGAGCTCTACACGTTTCTGTAATGATCGTTGCTGTTGTTGTTTCTCCGACCAGATACTGGTAAGATATAGAGGTGAAGCAATCACCGGTAGCTAAATATCTATTGGAAAATTAAAATTTAGTTTTATGTCTCTAGTGAATGATTCACATATAGAAAAAATGTTAAATGTTACCGTAGAGTCATGAGAAGGCGTGCAGCAGCAGAAATGGGCTCCCTTATTACATGTTGTTTGGTTATCAGAGGAGTAGTGTAATGAGGCCGAAACGGAATCAAAATTCCTACTACCGACATTTACCGACATAGTTGAGAAACGAACCAAAAAATGGTAGATTTCTGAGCTATCGGCGGATGGTCGGGTAGGGTTCGGTTCCGTTTCGGCCTCATGATCGACTGTCGATGTTTCTACTTACCGACCGATGGTAGGGCTGCACTGCTTACCGACCGATGGTGATGCTCACCTGCTTACCGACCGATGGTAGGGCTCACCTGCTTACCGACCGATGGTGGTGAGTCCCTCTTCGCCGCGAATGGAATTCGGCGGAATGGGGGGGGGGGGGGTAAACACGGGGACACACGTCCGATTACTAGCGAGGCCGCGCAACGACTGACAAAGAGTCGAAGTGCTTTGTAGTAAAAGGGAGTTCCCCTCCCCTCCGCGGGAAGAGGGGGGGGGCGGCGGGAGGAAGAGTGGAGGGTCCGATTTCTCAGAAATTGTTTTAAACATTTGTGGGTGGTGAGTCATCGGGCGCTTGCCGTGGCTTGACAAAGCCCCCCGCCACCTCGGCGAGATGCGATAGTTTTGTTTATCGACGTGTTGAAACCGGCGAATTGAGGTGTTGAATGATTATTTTCCGAGAATTTATCATCGGCCGGTGACATTTGATAGCCCCAAAATGGCGGCGGGATTTCGTCAGATTTCTACGAATTATATTTCTTAATACCGCTGTTTATATTCGAGCGATGCGACGTTCCATTTGCACGCGCGTGCCGACACACACACACACACACACACACACACACACACACACACACACACACACCTTGTGGATGCTGCGCGTGACAAAGCCCCCCCCCCCCCCAAATAAAATGCGATATCGATAAACGCGTTGAAACTCGTCCACCATGATGAAGGGGACTATAAGTGGGGGTGTCTAGAAAAATATTCGTCAGTATAGCGTTTCGCCGTCAACATGAGTCATTTCAGAGATTCAAAAAATCCTGTTTCTCAAAATTTGAAGAAGTTTGCTGAAGATCAATTTCGAAAAGGCCCGCCCCCCTCCGATTCAAAAGTTCCAAAGATCAAAGGGAGTGAAGCATATAATGATAATGTTCGTCCCGGGCGATACGGAGCTGTAGGTGATTCACGGAAAAAATAGGCTCTTGTTGAGAAGTAGCCACGGAAGGCAACGGAATCATGCGCCGCAACGAAAAAAATGCGTGCAAGAGACGTGAATTAAAAGTGCGCATCGAACGATTGTTGCAAGACATTCAACAATTGAAAGGAGAAATAGACTCGTGGGCGCAGATTCATTCGCTGAGGATGATATTTGAAAAAATAAATTTGGAGCCACGGCGCGAAGAATCTCCTCACCGACAAACGTCATTGGTCGAGGATTCAGAGTGGAGGGGGAATGGTGGAGGGGGCAAGTATATAATCTCGTGAAGACAGCTTCGAACGATCAGACGGCAAGTGAAAAATGGACGCGATCAATCAGATTGGTAAATACGCAGATTTTCTTCCGGCGAAGAAATTGAACGAGTTGACCCCCGACTCGGAGTATCCCATCACCAACATACGGGAAGTGAACACGAGATATGGCAAAAAGTTCGTGATTGACATTCGCAACGAGTTTACCGTATTTCTACCGGCGAGGATCAGCAAGGTACTTGAAACGAATCCGGCGACGTTCCAGACGATGTTGGCGTCAGCGTACAACGGAGATCTATGCATGGTCTACATCGGTGGAAAGTTCAATAGCATGGAATTCAAAAACCTGGCAAACGAACCTCGCGAATGCAGTGCGCGGTGAGGAGGAAGGCGACTAATGTCGATTGACTGCTCAAGTGAATTGCAAGTGAAAAAATGCTGTTGTTTTTTGTTCTCCAGGTGAAGAAACCCCGAGTCGCTATGGGGTCTCGGAAAAAAAACACATCACAAAGGCTCGATGTTGGCGGAGGTGTTCAGACCTGGAATTCTGCTAACCTCGCGGCAGCGAATCCATGGCAAAAAGATTGTGTTTCGGATCACCAAGGCGCTCCAGGCTGACGTCAGTGCTTAGATGAGATCTGGTGCGAAGAAATCCACGAATCTCGCCATCACAGTATTAAGAACATTTTTCTATGTGTGTGTGTGTATATGTGTGCGTGTGTGCGTGTATGTGTGTGTGTGCGTGTGAATGGGACAACATTTTGTAAAAAAAAAATTTTTTGTAAATAAAAAGAAAAAAATTGTGTAATCGACAATAAAAAAAAATTTATTTCCTCGCATCCTCTTTCAACCATCTCTCCAGACATTTCACATTTTCATAGGCACATTTGAATTTCGGGTGGAGAGTCGCATGGTAGGGACATCCGTTGTTTCTCAGCTCTTTTGTCGCAAGCTTCTCCAACGATGGGCAATCCAGAGTCTCCAGTTCGATTATCTCCGTTGCTAGGTCGGTGAATTTCTTCAACCACAGCGATTTCTCCAATCCCTTGATGTAGACGATTCGAGCGTGTTGTAAGATTGATCGAATGAACATGGGGATGGTGTCGTGTGGAAAGTCGCCATCGTCCCATCGCAAACCATGGTAATTGCGCTCCAACCACAAATTCGTACTCTTGTACTTTCCCGGCAGAGAATTCCAGGCGTACGGTGGTTCGAAGAGGAACGTCAAGGGCTTGCAGTCAACGCTCGCCACCTCGACAATTGATATTTCCTTCGGGACGAATTTGTTGATCGGTCGCTTGAAGCCTTGCACATCAACGATAAACTCCATGATGACTGAAGGGGGGCGCGTGATCTCAACTTTATATCAACTTTCTTACCCCGCCACCTATCGGATTGTACTCGACAATGCGATCATGGAGAATGAGACAGTATGCGGAAGTATTGGCGGGAATATTGGTCTTTGATTCGAATTCGATGCGTACGTCAACGGGGCCGGACTTGAGAGAATCGTTCTGCTTCGAGCAATCAATGACAATGAGCGGAGCATACTTTATGAAATCCAATTTTTTCAAGCATGGTTCGGGCTCTCTATTGTAGTACGAATATTGAAAGTTTGCATACATTTGATAGAGAAGCGCATATTGGTTCTGCGCAATGTCCAGATTCAAATTCCCATAGGGATAACTTTGCGAATTGAGGTAGAGTTTGACATCTGTGATGTCACAATGATCGAAATTACACGCATTTGCGCTTTTCTTATTTTTACGATCGGTCTGGAAGGCTAGAATGACATATCGTGGCTTCTCATGTTGCGTAGACGTCTTCACGGCCCACATGTGTTTTGAGGTTGCGGGGAGCATTGGGTACTCGTACAATTCCCATGAGCGGAAAGTCATGGGTATCGGTGTGTCTTTACCGACAAACTTGAGAAGTTGGATTTTACGCTTATCGGAGAGTGTCACGTACGGTACGAGCCATTCTACTTTTTTCAACGTGAATTTGATGTCATCCTCACCTGCGGCTTGCCATATCGCATTATCATTAGTCTTCGATCTCAATAGAATCAATTCATGCTTCGCGTTCACAATGATTTTTTGATAATCTTCGGCGAAACCGAGGATCATTCTCAGCGGTATGCATACGTCAAAATTCCCATCGGCATCTGCGACAGCGTGCCCGCTGCGAACATCATACCAGCCAGCATTCTCGAGCTTATAGTTCTTGGATTGACTCACGGATGCGTATCCCTTCATCGAGCTCGTTATGCCCACATTTTTACATCGATCTATTTCCATGGCATTGAGCTCGTATCTCACCTCGTCGAACAAATAGCAAATTCCATTGTTTGCGAAATGTGTATTGGCGGCGATTGTGCCATCGGCTTTGGTGACTCGCCCGCATACGCGTAGCGAACTTTGACTGGGAAGTATGCATATGTCTTGATGCTGAATGGAAATACGTATTTCATCACTGTTATTGAAGGTTGTTGATGCATACGGCTGATGAGCATGAATCTCATAGTGCGCAATGGAATCATCGAAGATGACTGGGGTTTTGATATCAGTTATTTCCGCCTCCATCTCAAACAGCATACGCACGCAATACAGATTATGTAGTTTTTCATGCGATTTTTCCACGTATTCGTAGACCCAAACTCCGCAAAAACAGCACGTTCTGCGGTGTTAGCGGTGTGCGTGTCCATCGACTACTGGGCTCTCTCATCGACGAAGTATTGTTTTTATAAGTGCTCGCGACTCTGTGAAAGACTATACCCATTGCGATTTGATGTGTAATCGTATGGTTATTGTCTCACCGCGAAAGTTCACTAAATCACCGTCCTGATCCACTATTCGCAGTTGAATGTTGTCTATCGTCTTGCTCGCGATTGGTAGATAAATGACGTGCGACGGTATCTCGACGATTTTATAGCCTGGTGGTACGGATGGGAAAAACTCGTGGATTGTGTGTACTCTTCGCTCGTTAATATACGCGCCAGCTGTGAGGTTACATTCGACGCGCAAGGCGTTCACTTTGAGAATGGTCACTAGATTATCCGATTGATGCTTTTCACCAGCTCGTAGTCTACGAGGTGCAAATCCTAGCATACGTCCGATAGAATCCTCGGGCGTGAAATATATTTCATAATTGCACTCGATTTCACTGCGCAGCGTATTGTGGTTGAGCCTAATGCGAATGGTAATATTTTGCTTTGCCAGCTCTTTTTCCAAGTATGTCGCAATATCGGCTAATTCGTAACTTCCAGTAGGTATGGTAAAAACGTTCTTGCCAACGTAAAATTTGTTGTGTCCAATGTCTATATTTGGAATAGAATTGTAGGTTAGGAGTTCGATGAGTCCGAGGGTATAATTCTTGTGGGGGGCGAGTTCAATGGGGGGAAAGTATTGAGCCTCGAGCACAGACGATGATCCCGATAAGGTCAACGTAAGACTGTTATCCATAATGTCGTTTGACAAACTGACTCGATTTTTCCCTCCTCACCCACTTTTATACAGAGAAAATCTCTCTCGTCGTGGTAATTGTCGACAGAGAAACTTGAGACACAAATGACCACACTCGAATGTGTCGTATGTCTGGTACCTCTTGTAATTATAATTCACGCTACTCACACCGAAGTATTTCAAAAGTTCGGCAGGTGGTTGAAGATCGCCGAAACTATCGAAATAATGGACTCTATTGTTGGTTTTTTTGTACGCCACCCAATGTGTGCCAGACCCCATATCCTCATCGAGATTTACAATGGCACATTCGCGTAGCCATGGTCCACCTTTGGGCAATTGATTTCGCATGTAACATCCACGAAAATAGGGGATTTCCATTATTTTGGCATATTTTAGCAAATCTGCATCGGTGAGTGGTCGGTGAGGTAGCTCTACTTTACGTTTTTTGGCGCGATAAAAAGACCCATTCCCTGTTTGTACGGCTTGAGATGTAAGCCTTTGCCCAATGCTATTGCTTCAATCGTTCGATTGTGACGCTTGCTCTCTTCGAGCTCACGTTTCGCTGCTTGAGCGGCCTTGACCGCTTTGACTATGTTGGCCGCACCACCTGCTAGCGCCCCTGCAGCGCTGAGGCCGGCAAAGATGGGTACGAGAAACGGTAGGAAGCCACCGATTTTACGAGGTACAGGCAACACTCGAGGCGTACGCACTTTGCGCGCGCCACTTGTGACCCTCTTGACAGCTGCTCGGGCGCCCTTTAAGGCCGACGCAGCAACTGCACTTGAATCTTCGCTCTTCACCATGGCTTCTCTCGCTGCATCGATGATTTTCTTCAAGCCAACAATTTTTGCTCCCCTCTTAATCCCCATGCCGAATTTTCTCTTCGCTTTCATGATTCCTGCTACGGCAAGCGCGTTTGTTTTCTCCCCGATACTAGCGTCGCTAGCGCGAACTCGTTGCCAAGCTCTCTCCTGCAATATCTTATCCGCAGAATGTCTAGCTTCGAGGTTTTCACGATTTTTCGAATACGCGATATCGTGCTCTTTGCAAGCTGCATCCAACGGATTTATTCCAGGATCGCCGCGTGCAAGACGTTTAGCTAGCTTTGTGCCGGGTCCGCAATACTGATATCCAGGCAAGTGCAATTCAACGGAAAGTTTGTTGATGATACGATTGAGGAGGCCTTTACCGGACTTCTTTCCTCGACGTTTGGTCATGATGAAGGTTGACGCTCGACTGAAGCGGCGATAGATATAAAAGCTCGTTTTATACCAAAATTATGTCAGTCGCGACGAAGATGAAGTCCAAGACGTATGGAAAGCTGCCGGTGATAAACTTTGATGAATTTACGCAAATTCGGGGAGAGGGTGGACAAAAGCGTCATGGTGATTTGCTGCCAAATACGATTCGCGCGGTATTCTGCGGTCCGTCAAACTGCGGAAAAACCAACGCGTTGCTCACCCTCGTGATACACCCGAATGGTCTGAGATTCGAAAACGTTTATCTCTATTCAAAGTCGCTGAAACAGCCGAAATATCAGTTACTCGAACAATTTCTCCAGCCCGTGAAGGGTCTCGAATATCATCCATTTAACGAGCATGAACAAGTGGTGTCACCGAGCGACGCACGACCAAACTCCATATTCATCTTTGACGATATAGCGTGCGAGAAACAGGACAACGTGAGAGCCTTTTTCTCCATGGGAAGGCATGAGAATGTGGACTGTTTCTATCTTTCTCAAACATACGCTCGTATTCCTAAGCATCTCGTACGCGATAATACGAATTTCATAGTTCTCTTCAAGCAGGACGACTCGAACCTTAAGCATGTGTACGATGACCATGTCAATACCGATATGTCATACACACAATTCAAAAATATATGTTGCAAATGTTGGAATTCCAGCAAGTATGGATTCCTTACAATTGACAAGGATAGTAGTATCAATGAGGGTAGGTATAGACGAGGGTTTGATTCTTTCCTCCGAGTCAATAAATGACGTGCTCTTTGTTGCAATGCATACAGTATTGCTTGTATTGTGAAACTGACAACAGCATGAAGCGTCGACAACTTTTGCAAGAAAAAGATGTGTTGCAGCAAATCGTCAAGGCCAGTGATGCAATTAGACGAAAACATCGAATGATAAAGATGGGTAGAGATAATGCTGATCAGGCGATGCAGGATGTCTTTAAGCCGATAGTCACACCATTGGAAAAGCTCGTTTCTCACAAGACGTCGCCATTGAAGAAGGAGGAGGAGGAGGAGGGGGAAATCAAGAATGAAACGGAAGAAAATGAGAGTAAAGTTAAGAATGAGTCACCGGAAGATTCAACTTTCACAGCGGCGTATGAGCACAAAGATGATGCCTCTGATGACGATGACGATGCCGATGCTGATGATGATGAGGATTGACCCAGTCGGGTCGATGAATTGATAAAAAAATATCTCGTATTGTTACGTATGGGTAAAAAGAAAAGTCTGGATACCACATACGGTGTGCGAATGCTTGCCAGCACCAAATTAATAATTGGCGATTCTCCGATAATTTTCGATTCTCCGCATATTCGTGTGGGGGAGAAAAGTTATGCGACAACTGTGGGATTGACGGAGCTCCTATTTAAAAAAGTGCCAAATGTCGCTTTTCTCGAACCGAACGATTTGAAAAATTATGAGAATATCATCATTGGCACGAACGCGCATAAAAAATATTACAAACCGGACGGAGCTGTGCGACGTGAAAACAGTCACAAATTCAAGATTTATATTTCGAAAATAATTCGAGCACGTACGGGTCGGGGGATGTACAAAAAGGCCAGAAAAAATATGCAATTTGACTATGTTTACTGGGACAATCCGAATGAGCTTGTAGATCGTCTTCGATTACTCCACGCATCTCAAGCGGCAGGCAACTCATCGCATTCCAATGAGATCTTATCGATTATCGAAGAATTGCGCGAGGCTGGAATTATTTATTAGGAAAAACGAGCGTTTTTCCATTCGCATGTTGAACGTTGATGTGTGTGGATCTCCTCGCGCGCCATGAATGATGACAAAAAACTGACTCTCGTGCGAGAGCTGCATAAGCCTGCACGAAGAAATTATACTCGTCGACACGTTGACATTCGAGGTCTGGATGAAACGTGGCAAGCCGATATCGTAGATATGTCATCGTACGCGAGGCAAAACTCGCAACATAAGTTCCTCCTGACCGTCATCGATATATTCTCCAAATTCGCCTGGGCCATACCGTTGAGAAGCAAGAGCGGTAAAGATACGACGATTGCCATGAAATCTATATTCAATCAGGGTCGCATACCCAAGAACTTGCACGTCGATCGTGGAAAAGAATTTTATAATTCACAGTTTGAAGCTCTTATGAAAAGACACAATGTAAACATGTATTCAACGTATAGCAATTTGAAAGCATCAATCTGCGAGCGTTTCAATAGAACGTTAAAAAATAAAATGTGGATGCAATTCAGTCTTCGCGGAATGTACAAATGGATGGATATTCTGGATTCTCTCGTTACCGAATACAACAACACCGTGCATCGAACCATCCGAGAAAAACCGAAAAATATCAATCGCACCAATGAAAGAGAGATTCTCCATCGTATTTTACGCCAGCGTCGATTAACGACAAAAAAATCACAAAAGTTCAAAATTGGCGTTAATGTGCGAATTAGCAAATTTAAGAATGTATTTGAGAAGGGTTATACGCGAAATTGGACAACGGAAATATTCACGATACGCAGAGTGAAAAGAACGAATCCAACGACGTACAATCTCGAGGACCATCGGAACGAACCCATCGCCGGCTGCTTCTACGAAGAGGAGCTCCAGAAAGTCAAGTATCCCGACATTTACCTCGTTGAGAAGGTGGTGAGGAAGCGTGGAAATCGAATGCTCGTCAAGTGGCTCGGTTTCGACGATACGCACAACAGTTGGATCGACAAAGGAGATTTGTGAAAAAAAACGTTTTAATAAAACAAAGTCGTCTTCGAAAAAATGCATCACCCCCCCCCCCGAAGGAAAAATCCTCGCCTTGGGCCGTTGTCCCTTTGTCTTATCCGATATGAAGAAACAGCTCTTACGTTTACGACCAACTCATGCAACCCGATGCATATATGCTCTCAGACGCCCGTCGACGCAAGACGCCCCCCTTCACTTGATAGTCACTGTAGTGGTTTTCAGGGCCCACAATTTCATCTCTCTTTCTCTCTCTCTCTCTCTCTCTCTCTCTCTCTCTCTCTCTCTCTCTCTCCAAAGTTTATAGTATTCGTGATTTGCTTAGATTCTCAGTGTACTCGAATATCGCATGGCTTTTTTCGTCGATAGTTCCGATCAGGAGGGGGGAAATAAATTTTCGTAAATGTTTTGGTTTAAGCGTGAATATATATTTTACCGTACCTCTCTCTCTCTCTCTCTTCACACACAATTGTCGTCAACATTTTATTTTTTAATGTTCCATATCATCGGAAGCATAACCCCATGGAAGAGTGTCCGTGGAATCTGGGATTCGCACTCTTTTGTCATCTCTCCAGCTGAGAGCAATTTTCTGTTGCGTCGCCGTATGTACAATGTGTTTTTTACTCGTGATCAATTGTTGCGCCTTGACAAGATTTTCGTGCGCAAACAGGCAATTTTTAAAGTCGTCGAATGTGATGGATTTCAGGGTTGACCGCCGTACACCCTTAGCTCTCTTCTTCGCGTCATCACAGTCGAGAATTTTGAACGAGTACAATTTCGCTCTCAAACCTACAAACTCCGTCATAATGCGACCATTATTCTCATCTTTCATGAGACCTAGTACTTTCTTATTGCGCAAAGGCATATTATACGGATTGTTGGGTGAATAATCAGACGTGTCAAATTTGTCAATATCACGCTTCATCTCTTCATACATGTCGGGCACGCTGATGTGATAGATGAGACTATCAGTGTCTGTATACAATAATTTTGCTCGATCGTCGAATCTTTCGCGCATGAAATTGTAATGAAAATTATAAATCCAGAGTTTGGAGATATCGAGTATGGAAAATCCGGTGTATATAGGCTTGTTGAATAGAACGCATGCTTGATTGAGCTCGATAATAACGATGTCTTTGTCAAATATGGTGCAGCTATGGAACGTTGGCTTGGCAATCTGCGCTTCGGCCCCCCACCGCCCCTTCCACTTTGTCACGAGTCGCACTTCCCGATGTTTCCTGACATTTTCCATTGTTTTACCAAAGACCGCGTTGTTCATGAGTTTGTAAAAATTTTTCTCAAAATCATTGTTCGATTGCTTTCTCAATTCCGTATTTATATCGATGTATTTTTTCAGCCATGCGCGCTGTGAGAATTTGAGGACTCTGTGAATTTTTAGGAGACGCAATCCCAATTTCAAGCATTGCTTCAAATTTCTATAATGAATGACGTATTTTTCTTTTCGAAGCAGTGTGGTCGTTAGTTTTCGTTGAGTGCTACCAGGAGGGACGTAGTGTTCGGGGCACAAAGGCAGATCTTTGTGCGTGTCGTGTAACTCTCGAGGATATTCCAAATCGACTTCGAAAATGTAGCCCGTTTCGGCATCGTCGGGAATACTCTCGATACGCTCCCCAAATCTTTCCACCCAAGCGAACGAGCCGAATGGTAGTGACTCACACATAGCTGCACCATACAGGTTATTGACATCGTAATACATCAAGTATGACTCGGGTTTGTTTGGATTGAAGTTATCACGCATGTAGCGATTATTCGCTTTCCCGTACCTATTGCAGCACTGCGCTACACCACCGCGAATACCTTTCTCGATGAACATTAACATGTCAACGTCGAGCAAGAGTTCAAGTTCTACACTGGTACATTTTAACATCGCATCAAAAGATAGACCGGGTGCGGTAAAATAGTGCAATGGATCGAGGCCGTACGTGTTGATGCAATTTCGTCGAAAATTCTCAAAAATATCTGTCAGAAGGAGTACGTCGGTTTTCAAATACAAGTCGGAATATTCACCCAACGTTTTGAGATTAAAGACGGTCCAAACTTTGCACGCGTGCGCGTAATTGTCCGCCGAAATATCTTCATTACTCAATCGGGAGAAAAAATTGTTTTTCGCGGGCAATTGCGTCTCATCGAGTCGCAGCCAAGAGTCCACATAGTCGTAGGGAAAAACGCCTTTTCGCGTCAACAATTCAAATTGCGTGGTGTTAGCGCAATGCTTGCGTGTTACTATTTTTTGATCATTTTTCAGGTAAGATGCTAACTTTTCGATGCTACTCGGCATGAACCTCAAAGAGTCGATGAATCGATACTGCACGCGTGTACCTTTGACGCGCTTCGAAAAAGAAATATATTTCTCCTTGTTAATAGGCAAAAGACTCATGGATCCTTCGAAGGTTCGAGCCAATGCGACTATCAAAAAGTGTGCGTCGTATCCGGACAAGTTGTGAAAGACTATCGGCACTACGTGGGCAATTTTGTAATTTAAATTACAGTCTTGATGAGCGGCGCCGCGGAATTTTCCCGTAAAGTGACAATGATCTCGGACTCTTACGTTTGTCGGCGCAAATGGTTTTTCACAAATGTGACAATTTTCAGCCAACTTGAAACTTCGACTTTCGTCGCTACTCAAAGGTTTCATTGGTACTATGGTCTGAAAAATGCCGTGCAATGAGCCGGCCAGTCCTTCTAATTCACGCATGAACCATTCGATACAGTTCTTTCCACGAAACGCCTTGTACTCCGAGAGAGCGTCATTGAAACTGCAATGCTTATAGTAGGCAATACTGTGAGGGGTATGCTTCTGATAATTTACAGTGTTAGCCTGCGGTGCTGTGACCGGTTCGAGCAAACATTCCAAATCTGCGTAAATTACAAACGGAACTATCTCCTTGTGCTGATAATTTTTGAATTTCAATTTTGTTTTTGTACCTTCGGGAAAAGTAACACGACAATTATTACGGCAGTCCTCTTTATGTCGTTGCAATATTTCTTCTCTGCTGAAGTAACACAAACACCGGTCGCAAATCCACATGTGATGTCCTTTCCTCGACACCTGCGCACTCAAGAGTCGCGACATGTTCTTAATCCACGCGTAATGATGATACACCTTGGGAACACATGCGTCCTCCTCCTCATCCTCGTCCTCCTCCTCCTCGTCGATTTCCGCTTTGATCATGAGTAGATGAATCGTTGGTTTATCCGAAATTTGCTTACTCAGATATATCGGAACAATTTTACTCGTGCCGTCTTTTGTCGTACCATCAATCCCATACACATGGATCGATAAGCCATTCGATTGCTCAAATTTTGCAATCTTTGACAAACTCATCGGGAAATCCAGACCTTCGTAGTTGAGCATCTCACTATAATGAGGATAGGAACTCGTACGTTGGGGATTCATCCTCGGTAGTGGAGAGAGTGCTGCTGTGACGGCCCAGAGAAAACAATAGGGGTCATTGTTTTGAATATTGACGACGGCCCCTTTCATCTGTATATCCCTCGGAAGACGCGTGTATGTGGATAAGCTCCCTCGCAGCGGTTCGTACTTGTTAATGTTCACAAGTAGATGAGAGATTTCGTGTAACGTCCAACCAGACTCTTTTTCCTGAAAGTCCTCGATTTTGGCGGAGAGTTTTGCTTGGACGCACTCGATGAACCACTCGGCAATATCGCTCGATGGTAGAATGACCGCGTTTGTCGTTTGAAATGTCTTTTCCTCCTCAATGATTTCATTCACCTTCATGAGGTGAAATTTGCACGCCAAGGTCACATTCACCTTCACGTTACCCTCCTCGCGCACGATTTTGTCCAGTTTTGAAACCACCACGCGCATCGCATCTTCGAGGAAACTTTGCACATCTTTGTGCTCGAAGTTCACAATCGAGCCTGTCTTTATTCGATTTTTGAATGCCGACTCGAGATCGACCCACTTTAGTTTTTCGCGAGCGTCACTCACACCAGCAGCGCTTACACCTGCGCTGCTTACACTTGCTCCACGCACGATTTTTTCCCTCAACGACAACAATTTCGCTATTGTCGATTGTATTTTCAGTTTTTGACCGACGTTGAGCCCCGGTTTTTTCAACGTTTGCCCCAAAAGTTTGACGTGCACCTCACAGAACTTTTGCCACTTATCCACGTGAGAGAAATTGTTCCTCGCACCGCTCAACTTGTCGATAATTTTATCGCAATCGTCCATGGTCCAGACTGTCCAATGAATCGAAATGAAATATCGATGCAGAAGGGCTCGCAAATGTATTTAAGAAGGAAATCTCTATACAACCTCGCGCGCGCGCGCGCGCGCGCGCGCGCGCGTGTGTGTGTGTGTGTGTGTGTGTGTGTGCCGGCACGCGCTCGAACGTCGAGTTTGTATACACAAGATCGAGTTCCAAACAGCGAGACGGTGGGCGCTCTTTCTCGTGGTTTTCAACCTTGAACACAAGATGATTTTTTCTTGAAATGCTTTATAGTATCCTTCGCTATGCATTATGCATCCATATCTTCAGAGTCTGCGTCCAACGTTTCAATTACTAGATAATTTTTCATATTTAGTATATGAGCTAGCTGTTCTCGATTTTCATGACCCTTAACGTATGCGACAAACTTTCCGCCGATGTAGGCTATGCAGACATTTCTTTTGTACGCTGCTGCCAACATCAGCTGGAATGTTGCTGAATTCGCGAATTTCAGGCTGTGACATTTTCCGCCGCGATAGACCATGCATAGATCTCCTCTATGCGCTGCTGCCAGTATGCTCTCGAATGTTGTCGAATCAGCCTCAAGCGCCTTGATGATCGTTCCGGGTAGAAACACGCTGAATTCGTTGCGAATGTCGACGACGTGTTTTTTGCCAAATTTAGTGTTGACCGCCCGTATGTTGGTGATGATATAATCCGACCCGGGTGACAACTCTCTGAGCTTCTTCGTCGGCAGAAAATCGGCAATTTTACCAATTTTATCGATGAACTCCATTGTTTCATTCGTGTGTACGTAGTTCTTTCTCATGTGTGCGTCCGATCTTGAATCGCAAGATTATGTACTCCTCCCCCCCCCCCCTACATTGAGGGCACGAGGGTCCGAGCGCGGAAAAATGTCACGCGTTCGATTACCCCCCCCCCCGCAAAACGTGAAAAAAATATTCGTAGAAAAGAAATCTGACGAAATCCCGCCGCCATTTTGACGCTATCAAATGTCACCGGCCGATGATAAATTCTCGGAAAATAATCATTCAACACCTCAATTCGCCGGTTTCAACACGTCGATAAACAAAACTATAGCATGTCGGCGAGGGGGGGGGGGGGGCTTTGTCAAGCCACGGCAAGCGCCCGATGACTCACCACCCACAAATGTTTAAAACAATTTCTGAGAAATCGGACCCTCCACTCTTCCTCCCGCCGCCCCCCCCCCCTCTTCCCGCGGAGGGGAGGGGAACTCCCTTTTACTACAAAGCACTTCGACTCTTTGTCAGTCGTTGCGCGGCCTCGCTAGTAATCGGACGTGTGTCCCCGTGTTTACCCCCCCCCCCCATTCCGCCGAATTCCATTCGCGGCGAAGAGGGACTCACCACCATCGGTTGGTAAGCAGGTGAGCCCTACCATCGGTCGGTAAGCAGGTGAGCATCACCATCGGTCGGTAAGCAGTGCAGCCCTACCATCGGTCGGTAAGTAGAAACCTCGACAGTCGATCATGAGGCCGAAACGGAACCCAACCCTACCCGACCATCCGCCGATAGCTCAGAAATCTACCATTTTTTGGTTCGATTCTCAACTATGTCGGTAAATGTCGGTAGTAGGAATTTTGATTTAGAATCGGCCCCATTACACTACTCAGAGGCCCTACCAAACATAGCAGCTCTTCAAATTGACTCGTCGACATCCGCAAATAATTTTCAAATTTATCGGCGTATGAGGAGAGTGTCGGGAAAACGGCTTCAAAAAAGCCATGTTCCATCCGTAACTTAAACAGAGGGTGAATCCAAAAACATTTCGGAGCACGCTTCTGGTGCTTGCGCCGCAAAATTTCATTCACAAGAAGAGCTGCCAATACTCTTTTTTTCCGAATTTTCTGAATTCTTGCTCTGTGAGCAATCTCTTGGCACTGATTCACCCACTTCTGATATCTGTACACAAACTACATCGCGCCGATTTCCGAAAAAAAAAAACACTTTTTATTATATTTCAACTCTTATTCGCTCGTATTTCTTTCACTTCAACACTGTCACGACCACACCAAGACTGCTACTGAAAGAGGTTAGGAAATCGATTTTCTGTAAGCAGCCATCTTGACGCTGCTGTTCGATGCGGCGACTTGTCGCTACAGTTTGGGGCCGCGGGGGAAATTCGAAATAGGGTCACGTGACCCGATATGACGCCACAAACCAGCGTCGAGCGTCTGCGTGGGGTCGCACCTTAAGATTCGATAGGTTCACGGGGACGTCACACGCCGATTGAAAAATCATCTACGCGTCGGCGCAGGCGATAGAGGGCTTCAATTGGTTGTTGATGGATCGAACGGAATAGGAAACGGTGATATTTTGATTTCTTTGTTTTCTTTATCGATTTAATTTTAATAAGTCTCGAAGGAAAGACCATCGTTCGGTAATGATTGGTAGGGCGATTATAACTTTTAAGTGATATCGACTAAAAACTTCACTTCGCTGATGGGTTTCTGGGACGTGTAGGCTCTAATTGATTATAACTCGTGACGCTTTGCTTGCAGTGTGCAGAGGCCTTATCTTGTTTCTCCAGACACCATGTTTCTATAACCGAATCATTATCAAATGTCATTTGAGGATTCAGAATCATTCGCCAATTGAGTTCCATGAGAAAGAACTCAATTACAAAATAACGACCCATTGTAAACATAACTATGGACTGCTTCGTTGCATCCGTCAGTGCTGAAGCAGAGCCTTCTTATTAAACATGCATGGGAAATTGATGAATAAACTGCTTGACCTTATGATTAAACTGCCCTGGATCAACAAACGATCACATTTCGCTTGAGAGCTGGTAGAGCGCAAATAATCAAGAAAGAAAGAGAAATAATATCACTGCTCATTATTGCGGTGGACTAATCCACGGCTAAATGCAAACCTCTAACGCGTGTGCTTGAATGTACACAGATATTCTATTGGCAGAATTAAAAATGATCGACCGTCGACATAATTAATTCACGAATTATCACTAAGGCATGCGTTTGAGAGTTATTGGAAGAAAATTGGTGAAGAGAGCATAGAGAAATCGAAATATTACTGCTTCGCATTCCGTTGGATTCAACAGCGACCAATGACAGCCCTTTATCGCCTCCGCCTGAACGTCGATGGTTTTTCAGCCGGCGCAATTAAGAAACAACTTACCAAACGTTGTCTTGGCGCATATCCAGGCAATTATGTTTAGTTTGAGATGTATTGGAACGAAATCGGTGAAGATAACGTTGAGAAATCGAAATACCACTGCCGGCGCTTTTTTCTGATTATTTTATGATCAATAATTCCACGAACGTTACAATTAAATAATTCGTCAGCTACCAAGGGATCTCACATCGAAACACTAAATTCACAAAACGTTTCAGTTCAGCCGATAATCAACCACAAACAAACCTAGACAAACCATTCAAATAAAAAAACATCAAAATGTCAACGAGTCGCTCATTTACCGTCAGTCGGGTCGGTAATATACCGAGAGTTTTCAAGTCTCATTTTTCGAGTAAATAACGGTCTCGCAAAGATATTAATTGATCTCACAATCAACCACAAATGTCCCACAGACGATTCAAACAGGAAAAACATCGAAAAAGCAGTAGAGTCGCTCACTTACCGGTAGTCGGGTCGGTAACTTACCGACAGTTTTCAATTCTCATTTTTCAAGTAAAAAACGGTCTCACAAACATTTTAATTGATCTCACAATCAACCACAAACGATCACAAATAAAAAAATATCGAAAAGTCAAAGTCAGATCGCCAAGTTCACGGAGCTTATCCCTATGAATAGGGCTGGATCCTGTGGAAAGAGATGAAGTTGATCTCGAAATAACCCTGATCTGTCGGCCCGAATGCAATTCGCTGAACGGATTTTTGAACTGTTTCAAAGCTTCCGTGATATGGCACTACTCGGTTTCCAGTCGGTCCTGTTGTTCAAGTTGATTTTCCTGAAAAATATCATCTTTCGAAGGTAAACCTATTGTTCCGAGAGCGTCATTCGATTCCACGGGGAAAAATACACAACTTTCGTTGAAAGTTTTTTTTTCGTGGGATCAATAGTTTCGGACATATTTCAGTTTATCGATAAACACAAAAACCCAAGCAACGCCAAACGAACCCAAACTGTCTTACTAAAAATAGCAATATCTCGGAAACTATTGATGGTACGAAAAAAAGGTTCAGACAAAAAATGTGCAATTTTATTCGTAGAACAAGATGCCTCCAATGGACAGGTCGAATAACAAAGGCTTACCCGAAACATCTTCAGCGTACGCTCTGTAACGTATAATCCGCATTCAGATGATTATAGAGGGAAAAAAGTACGGCGGAAAAAAGTAACCATGGGTTGGCTTGAATCCGAAATATCTTGTTCTGAATCGGGCAACGTCCCAATTCGGACGTCATTTGCTGTTAGTGATTAGACGTTAATCTTATTTGTGTATGGTCCTTAACCCTGGCCGCTTGCGGGGGGGAGATACCTTTAGGCGAGGAAGAAATTGGCTGATTTTGACATGATTTTTTTAAAGATGATTTCTTCACGATTTTTGAGACTTAGGGTACGTTTTATTACTACTTTTGGCTGTCACGTGGTATTTTTTTCATTAATCTTTAAAAATGGCGAATGTATGGCACGGTCTTCTAAACTGCACATTCAAAACTGGCGTGACGCATAGCTAAAAAACTCATCCGCCGATTCTGATGAAATTTGGTATAAATATTTCTAACTTTATTGTCTAAAACATGACCGTAAATGTTTTAGAAAATTGAAAAAAACGTTTTTTTTCGGGAAATTCAATCTTTGTTTCAAAGCATACCATTTCATCAGTTTCCAATATTTCTGACTTTTTCTTGGTTCATACTCTGCGTATGAGTATTAATGAAAGAAAAATCTTCGTTGGTTTTTTTTCGGATTGATCCCGCCGACGCTGTGAGTCACGCCGTCTGACAATATTCGCCGCAACCCATTTAGAAAACCGTGCCATCTCTTGGCCTTTTTTTAAAGATTACCATGTAACAGCCAAGAGTAGTACTAAAACATACCCTAAGACTGAAAAATGGTGAAGAAATATTTCCTTGAAAAAGAAAACAATGAAAAGCAGGACATTTTTCGGGGCCTAAGGTATTTCCCCCCTTAAACGCGACCGCGAATAAATCAAAAATGGTAAAGACATCTTTCCTTGAAACAAAAATCATGAAAATGTACAATTTTTTCCTCGTCTAAAGGTATGCCTTCTCCTTAAAAAATGAGCCTTCAAATTAATCCCTAATGAAATGTTCGTTATGACCATTCTACAAATTAACTTGTTTCATATAAAAACTTTCTAACTAATGTTGTCACGAGATTCCATAAGACACTCGTGAACCTTATTCGATCGTCCCAGTCGAGTATTAAATATTGAATAAAAATGGTTGCCCAATATTACCCATTTCCATAGAAATTATTCATGTTTATTGTATAACACCGAAAAAAAGTTAAATAAAAACAATTTATTTGTCCGAACGTGGATGGAAGCCGTCTTGGTCGAGCTATCACGTCGGCCCGTAAGTAACCACTGTGCAACTTACATCAGCGTAGAACTTTAATCGTGAATATCTTGATCAATATTCATCGCACGATATTTAAAACCTATTAATCAATGAAGCATTTGTTTGCAATGAGCACAGCAGGCAAAGCTTCATATATAACGTGTTTAAATTTATTTGTTTTTACAAATCGTATGATAAATGCATTAAAAAAGGGATATCTGCAAGGATATCCATTCTCTTGATCGTCGCAAGGAACAATCCCCTCTATAGAATGAAGGGAAACTTCCGACTAGATTAGCGAGTATATGTAATATGAAGGCAAATGGTACGAGACGGATGTAACAAACTTTATTTACAACGTTCACTGGAGTGTCGGGAATACAAGGCCTCTTTTATATCTTAGCTCGAAAATAAATTAATAAATAAATGGCGTCGACAATCCGATAAACGATATTCACAAAGAAATGAAAAAAAAAAAAAAAACAAATATGTTTTCAACTCCAATGTTCGTGGAGCTTCGTCTATACGAGAGACAGGGGAAGAAAGAAAAACCATGCTTTTCCGCGTTTGAAATATCCATAAAACTCTATCTCCTTCTCGGGGTGCGTTCGACTTGAGCGCTTACACGCTTACAGCGCTTACGCTTGCTAACAGTGTTGTGAAACGTTCGCGTTAAACTGTGCGCGCTTCGACGAGCTTACGCTTACCGGAACCCAAACCGTTTGGGTTCGCATTGTAAGTATCAAGATGATGGACGCAGCAGAAGCTTTTCTTGGTTTTCAAATTATTGCCAAGTTGTTAAAAACAATTCACAATGAAACTGACAGTGATGAAGATCACGGTATAGTAGAAAATAGTGATGAATTTTTTTACATCTCACAAGAAATCCCCAAACCCAGATTCAGAACTATGTTGAAGAGGTTATTTTATTAGAAATAGGATCTCCCACGTTAGCTGAAAACAGCTTGCGTAAAGCGGTTGCCGTCATTTTGGATAAACTCTCACAAAGAAATGGTAACCCAAGTAGCAATTTTCAAAAAGCAGTGCAGAAGCCGGCTAACAGTGTACTGTCCGCCCGGAGGTTTCTTTCGAGTTAACCGACCAAAAAGACAACCGTCATGTGTTGGACACCTGATAACTTATAAATAATTTCCACGCGGACATTTAGTAACCATTTAGACAACTATTTGGAAATTGCTACCTGGGAAACAATCGTGTTCGTTCTACTCACGTGGCGTTCGTTTCGAAAATGAGCTCACTTTTAACGCTCACGCAAGGATGTCACGCACAACGTCATAAATACGTAAGCGCGCACCGCGCCAAATCGAACGACACGAGCGTTGCTCACAAGCGCTGCAGCGTGTAAATCCGATCACTCACGTTTTTGCATATCACAACATAACGTAGCATCAGGAACATTATGCCGTGACTCAAGACACACAAGCGCATAGCATAGAACATTTGCCTAGCAACCACGAGCATTACTTTCATTTTCAACGCTTGTAAGGTTATATCCGTTTACTGCCGTGACACCAGGCGCCGTTGCTACAACAAGCTTCTCGCTTGTGATTGGCTGTCCGTAGTTGCGTTGACACAGCACAACGTGAAATTTCGACGACACGAATTTTTCAACCTTACGCTATGCTAGGCTGTGGCCACTATGCGTTGTCCTACATATACGCGTACGAGCTGTGTGATTGGTCGAAACATCTTATGCTACGTTATGCAACGCTATGCATAAGCATGTGTGATCGGCTTAAGCGCCCAAGTCGAACGCGCACCCCCTATCTCGTTTGATCGTCCGCACTGACGCTGCCAAGCTTCTATAGGACGCAAGCGTGTGTTCTAACGACTTACAGAGTATTTGAAAACCAACTTTATCGGAAATCTATCCTGTCTTACCGACCGTTACGCTTCACGCTTTCACATCTCTTTTCCGAAGAAAAGAAGAAACTAAAAGGATCAGGTCAAAGAATAAAGAAATACTTTAGGGGAATGAAGAAAAGATGGCGGCGGTGGGCGGATCAAAGGGCAGTCTCGAGGGTGGGAGCGCTCGGACTTCGGGCTACACTCCGGGCAATCGTCGGCTGGGGTGATTCCGATCTCGCTCTGAAGCGTTTCTCGAAATAGGCACTCTGGCGCTGATTGTCGTCCTTAATATTATTGTCGTGACGGGTAGATGGCAGGCCAGCCAGGAACTGCGCTCTCGCCAATTGATTGTTGATCCTGCGCGTCTCACAGTTGTACCCCGTCGTCGTCGATTGGCTCGCGTTTTGTCCCGCCGTAACTTGCCTGATTGTCGCAACGCCATTCGATTGACGCGACTTGGTCGAGTTTGCGCAATTGGCCGCCGTGACTGATGACGCGCGTTGCTGTTGCGACGAAGAATCTTTCGAGGCGCGATCATCGCCGACCGTTGGGATTCTTTGATTGCCACGAGTGTCGCCGGGTGGCGCCACCGGCGCTTTGGTCAACTGCGGCCGCGAGCTCGTGCCGCAATTTTCGTTGAACCTCGTTCGCTCGTTTTGCGAGTCGTTTCGGGCCAAACGGTCGGCCGAACTCTCGTCGAGGTCGAGCTGCCTACGTGTGCTCGGTCGGGACGAGGGATTCTCCGGCGATGGCTTCATCGCCTTTTCTTCGGCCGCCGCGTCCTCGATTATCGTCGAGGATAAAACATCCGTTCTTGGCGTCTGAAATCTCCATACCGATCGCGGACTCAGCACTTTTGCTAGCGGTACTTGCGGCACGTTGTGAGGAATGGATTGATGGTGATGGTAATGGTGATGCTGTGGTTGCTGTTGCTGATAACAATGATGGTGTTGCTGCTGCTGTTGTTGATGATGCTGCGCCTGCAGTTGTTGCGACTGTATTTGCTGTTGCTGCTGGTTGCACTGCTGACGCGAGAGCTTCAACTGCTCGGCCGCCGACAGCCTCGTCGGCCCGATCTTTACACTCTGTTGCAGCAGAAGACGCTTGAAATCGAGACGCGACGTCGCCGAGGGCGAGTCTACGGTCGCCGGAATCTGCAAACGATTTTTTTTCTGTTATCAACTCTGCTATCAAATTACCAACTATGGCACGCGTCCCGAGTGAGAAAACAATGTCGATTCTTTTGACAAAACGATCTAATTTTTGGTAAAGTTTATCATCGTTTCAGTTCATTTGAGTTGCTGATATTGATTAGAGGAAGGTAAGTCAACACAATGAAAGTACTAATTATTAAGGGGAGGGTAGGGGTTTCAGCGTGAAAAAATACTTCTTTGCGAATTTTTGTCATGTATATGGATAGAGTAAATTTATTGAAACCTTTTGTACATTGTTAAGTGTCATTTCAAGAACATTCCGTGAAATTTGTACGCGATAATATCCACAAACCACTTTTTCAAAGCCCGTGTTCACTGCCATTTGAAAACTACATGACCGATTTGATTCAAAATTGGTACACATTTTCTACACATAAAATACCTCCCACCAACGGTTAGTTTGAGATTTTTTTTTACATTGAGGGGGTTTTCCACCCCCAAAATGGCGGAATTTTTCGTGAAAATAGCACTTTTCACTTTACATGACCACCAAAAATTTTGAAATGAAAAAAAAAATTATCAAACACCGTTGGGGGGAGGATTTGATGATACTTTGACTAAATTTTAATGGTACTTGATTTCAGATAATTTCGAGCTGAGATACAGTGAACACCGCAAATCGTGTTTTTCCAAAGGCGTTCTTGGAAAAGCTTTGTCATCGGCTCGTTTGTGGATATTTTCGCGTACAAATTTCACGGAATGTTCTTGAAATGACACTTAACAATGTATAAAAGGTTTCAATAAATTTACTCTATCCATATAGATGAAAAAAATCGTAAAAAGTGTTTTTTTTTACGCTGAAACCCCTACCTTCCCCTTAATATAATATGAACGGTTTGTCAGAAATGTTCAAGGTCATTGCGTGATTTTTTTGTTGATTCGTTAACCGTCTAATGGGACAAGATGAATACAAGCTATCGCAAAACTGCACTATTTTAAAACATACGACTATCTACGTTGGAAAGAATGAAATTAAACTAGTAGGGTCTTTGGTTCCTCTTCAACCGGTGTTTCCACCAGAGGAAAATGAAGAAGTTAGACATGATTTAAATGACATGGAAGCAATATTATTCGGATTAAATACTACAGAACTTAGACGATTGTTTTATCAAATTGCCGGAATTGAGAATGAAACCATTTTTATATGCAAAAGAAGTGAATAATTTGTGTCCCATCAGTGCCCCCAGCGCTGTGTCATCTTGCCCCGCATGTGGGGTAAGATGGGGAAAATAACGGTTTAATAAAAAATATATATTGTATGCTAACCATCAGAAAGACTGTTTTTTTGTTTCCAAAATCAAAAGATTAATAAATGTTGATCAGCTTAAAAGAATGATTCAAGTTGACTGATTCATATGTGTTGTTTTATTCGAACATGAGCTCAGCGTTATCATGTTGCCTCGAGTTCCCCTATCTAT
This sequence comes from Ophion slaviceki, assembly GCA_944452715.1. Taxonomy (NCBI): domain Eukaryota; kingdom Metazoa; phylum Arthropoda; class Insecta; order Hymenoptera; family Ichneumonidae; genus Ophion; species Ophion slaviceki. Next base: position 33,583,560 of record OX101786.1, on the reverse strand, counting down.
CTGTAGGAAGATTCGAGATTATGTGAGCGCATTTTTTGTCTGACTATCTCTTACTCCTATCCGTTTCATATCATCCTGACAGACTGACACTCGCTCAGTCGGTAACAATCCCGAGATCTATGGTTCCTGATGGATTTGGAGGGTTAAGGCGGTTCTCTAGTTTCTCGGGTCGAAAAAATCGATTTTTTTTTCATAAATCACATCTACAACATGTGTAGAAAATGTGGGCCAAAGGATTTTTCGATATTCGAAGTGGTTCACAAGTTACGGCCCTGGAACGGAGCAGGTATACGGAGCAGGTACACTTTCAAACGCGTTTTTCTCGAAACACCATTTTTCGAAACGGTGACCACGATATTTCAGAAACTACTGCACCGATCTTGTTCAAATTTATACACCATCTTTAATATGTTATAAGCCAGCGATTGAACTAGGATTATCATGATTGCTTCGATAGTTTTTTTGTACGAGAGAAAAACTTAAGAAAAAATGAGTAAAAAATAGAATGTAATTTTCAAAAGTGTATAAAAAAGTCAATTTTTGTAATTTAGAATTCACTCTAGTTCAATCGCTAGTTTATTCTATTATATATTTTGACTTCAAAAAATTTGTAAAGCTTATTTAAATGTTAATAAAGATGATGCAACAACAATGAGATTGATTATTTCGATGCTTTGCCCGTAAAAAATTATTGAAAAAGCCGTAAAAAAAACAGCCGAGAAACTAGAGGACCGCGTTAACGAAAGGACCAAGATTTCCAGGGTTAAAGAAAGGCCTGCGTTCTTCGATTTGACAGGTTTTCGAACGTTTACCTGTCTCAAAAAGCACATCGACTTTTAAACTGTTCGAAGTAGAATTAAGAGCTGGAGCGGGACCACGAATGAGAATTTCACGTCGAGGCAAGCGCAAATGACGAACTCGCAGTCGCCAAAAATCTTTCACCGTTTTTTGAAAATGATGCTTATTTGGGGATATCGAGGAGAAACTTGACTTCCGTCTTTCCACACATGCAATCTTGGGACTAGTCTTTTTTCTGGACATTTATTCGTTTCGAGGCAAAATTTGGTGCCGCAAAAACAATAGCTCTCGATAAACCTTATATGACCTTGGTAACTTGGAAAGTGTTCTTTTTTTTCTACGTTTGTATGCCCTTGCGGACCTTTTGCGACCACATCCCCTTATCTTTCAACGCATCCTAGTCGCATCCTGGCCAACGCTGCTTAAGGGGGGAAATACGTGTAGCGGCATCAGAAAATCGATTTTTAAACGTAGAATGTTAGTTAAACATTTCAAGAATACGGTGGTAAAGTTTTGGACCGAAATTCGTAGCCGTTCCGAAGTTATTGCATGTGAGCGTGACTCACCTCACCGCTTAGTCGGAGCGTGCCGTAAACTTTAAACACGTTTTTCCCAAAACTACACTTTATAAGTTTGTGGGAAACATAACTTTAAAACGATTTGACCGATCGTGCTAAAATTGTACACACAATTCAACAACAATATTGCTTGGAACTTAAACCTACTTTTTTTTAATGAATATCACGTTTTTAAAGTACTTTTTTACTGCAAAAAAACGAAAATTTTGCGTGTAAATTTCAATTTTTTTCTCTGAAGTGCATCATTAAAATATTTCAACTTTTCACATGCTTTTTACGTATAAGTTCAACATTTGGATGTTAAAATACTAAAAATTCTTGGCTCATGTTTTTCAGATCAATATAGAAGTCGTTGGATTTCCCACAAACGGACAACTGCCGCCAAAGCCATCCTGGAAGACCACGCCACAACGTCGCCATTTAACAGTATTTTTTTTTATAAAAAATGATTTAAACAGTTTAATTATGTAATAAATTGTACTTAAAGTTTCATAAATGTAAAACTTTATGTTCCTATCCAAAACAATTATCAAATTTGCCTATTTTTTCGTCGTCTACATGTATTCCCTCCCTAAAGACTGTATATTGCTGGAGCCGCTACGGGCGTGCCTAAACCAGGGTTGCAAATAATGCATAACTTTTTGTAATGCATTACAAATTTCGTTTTCATTACTCATTGACTTCAATCTTGTAATGTAAAAAACTTTCATTACTCATTACATTGGAATTTCTAATGTAAAACATTTCCATTCCTCATTACATTACATTTTGTAATGTGAAATATTTTCATTACCCATTGCAATGTAAAGGGTAATGGATTTTCTTCACATTACAATATGTAATGTAATGAACAATGGCTTTTTTCTACATTACAAAATATAAGGTAATGAGTAATGGATTTGTTTCACATCACTAATGCCATGCAATGTAAAAAATCTCCATTACTCATTACAATGTAATGAGGATTATTATTCGCTTCCCATTAGAGGCAGCGGTTTTTGCACTGGGTCGATCTGACCCGATGGGAAACGAATAATAATCCATATTACCTTGTAATGAGTAATGGAGATTTTTCACATTACACTAGTAATGTGAACAAATTTCATTACCCATTACATTACACTTTGTAATGAAAAAAATTCCATTACCCATTACAATGTAATGTGCAATGCAATTTTTTGTCATTACACATTACATTGCATTTTGAAATGGAAATGTTTTACATCACAAATTCCAATGTAATGAGTAATGGAATTTTTTTTACATTACAAAATATAATGTAATGAGTAATGGACATTTTTTGCATTACAAAATCCAATTGTAATGAGTAACGGAAATTGTTAACATTACAAAATACAATTTAATGGGTAATGGATTTTTTTTACATTACTGAATGTTATGTAATGGGTAATGAAATATTTTTTCATTACCCATTAAAGAAGTAATGAATAATGCATTACTTTTTCATTGCAAATTTCACAACCCTGGCCTATACTTCTGTCAGCGTCTAGATTTTAATATCTATCTTTCCGAAAAGACGAACTCCTAAAAAATAGTATCCTCTAACATGTGTCAGTAAAACGTTCGATTCTCCTCAGTAACTTGGTATTCGTTGCTTCCGCCGTGGTCATCTAAAGTTATCGAGCAAAATAATGTATTGGTAATAATGTAGTGTTATCAACCTACGAGGAATTGAGTGAAAACATCGAAGCGAATAATTGGGTTTGTTCGGTTCCCTGCGTTATTATGATATTGAAGTTTGCATCATTGGAACGTAACGAACGTTTCGTAGCCAATTTTTTTTTCGCACATCTAGCCCTCAAAAATCCTCAAACGTTTGTCAGAATTCTTATTAGGGATCTTCCACCTAAATATACCAGGTATCCCATTTTAATCTTACACCTGATTTATCTCGAAAATTACTGCTCCAATCAAGTATTGAGTATAGTAAAACTTTTAGGGTCGAAAAGGGGGCGATCGAAAAAAAAAAATTTGGTCCAAATTCAAGAAGGGCGACGTTAAGATGGCCGATATGCTTTTTAAAATGGGAAGAAGATTTTTTCTTCTCACCTAACAATTTATCATGCCAAAAACTAGCAACTTTTGTAGGACATCTTTTTTTATAAAGTTCCTAATTTTTAGGTTAGAACACAATTTTTTTTACTATTTTAGCGTTATGCAGAATGTACAACGAGGAGGTAGAGGCTTTAACATTCCTAGTGTAATTGTGCGTATGTGTGGGTGTGAGTTTGTTTGAGTTTATTTGCATTTGTTTGGGTTTGTTCGATAACCCAAACAAGGATTAGGTCTCCGCAGCCCGTCACTTCCGTTATCAAACAAACCTTATTGTAAGTGTGCGTGTGAGTTTTTTTGGGCTTATTGGATAACGGAAGTGACGAGCCGCAGTGACGTTATCCTTGTTTGGGTTTGTTTGGGTTATCGAACAAACCCAAACAAACCCACACACACACGCGCACTTACACCAGGGATGTTAAAGACTTTGCCTCCACGTGGTAGATTGTGAATAGCGCTAAAATAGCAAAAAACCGTGTTCTAAACTAAAAAATTATGAACTTTATCAAAAAAAAATCCTACAATAGTCGTTAGTTCTGGCCTGTCAAGTTTCTTGATTAAGGGGTTACCCCCACTTGCGATTTAGAAAAAATCGATTTTTTTTTATTGCATTTTTTTCAAGTGCAATTTGAAGTGCAGTTTTTTTTTATGTCCGGAATAGATGACTCTATGTAAGTTTACAAAAAAAAAATATTTGCTTCGTGTAAACTGAAATTTAAACTTTAAACGCGTTTTTCTCAAAATGGCATTTCTGAAGTCGGTGACCAAGATTACTCGAACACTAATGAACCGATCTTCTTGAAATTTTGCAGGCTTATTTAATACATAAAAATGTAGTCTTTAATCGTTCGATTTTTTTTTCGAAAAGAAATGGCCGTTTTATAGCCAAACAACGGCCGTTTTTTTTTCGTTAAAATCGAACCATTAGCTTTGTCTGTCCGCCATTTTGTGAAAAATGACTATTTTTTAAAATCCTTCGATTAAAGACTAGTTTATACTTATATTTGACTAAATCCATCCGCATTTTTTTTTTCAGATGATCCACTTCGCCGCAATGTTGGTCACCGCAAACCGTGTATATAAAAACATTATTTCATTGACGGCCATTTGCCACTAAACAATGTAATATTTTACAATAAAAAAATTACTGAAAGTTCTTCAAGATGTGTTCTTTAAGATGGTATATTGATCGATTAAAAAAGTTTTGTAGTTTTCTTTAAAAAAATTCACGAAAAAGGCCTTTTTTTGCGCTACAAGTGGGGGTAACGCCTTAAAAGAAAGTCATGTTCCTATTTGTAAAAAAACATGTCGGCCATCTTAACGTCACCATTTTGAATTTTGGACCAAATTTTTTTTTTTTTGACGTCCCCTTTGAACCCTAAAAGTTTTCCTACACTCAATACTTGATTGGAGTTGTATTTTTCGAGATAAATCAAGCGGAAGATTAAAACGATTCACCCGGTATGAGGAAAGATTTTGGATGGCAATGAGAACGAGAAAATTTGAAAAAACCAAAAAGACTTTTTCGTTGCATTCCAACGATGCAAACTTCGGAATCGTGCGTTATTGGGATTCTTTTCCGTTCAATGAGAATTCCACTGCCTGCTCTCGCTCTTTCTCGTTCATCTTTTTTTCACGCGAAACACTTACCTCCGGTGTTTTATGGGATTCCGGGCTCCAGCTGTGTCTCGTGCCAGCCGGAGCTTTGGCCAAGGAGCTCGTCGAGCTCGCTGGCGACAGGCTCTCCGCGTCGTCTTTGATGTTGAGCCGCCTCTTCGATTTGTATATCGCCGCGAACAATTCCTCGTTCGACATTGTACTTCTCGTTGGTGAGATGATCGACAAATTGGTTGGCGTGTTGCGGCCCGAGGAACTTTGCGTCGGCGTACTTCGGCCCGAGGAGCCCGGTATCGGTGACTGACAATTATTACCGATCGCTGTCAATCGTTCGGCAACCGTTGCACTCGAGCGTACCGTCGGCGTCGACGCTTTGCGAGCGTTGCCGCAATTGCCCGGCACGATCGGCGATATTGTCGATCGCCGGAGCGCCCCGCTCGAATTCTTTTCACCCTCCTGCATCGGGGACGATGCGAAGAAACGATAACCGAAAGCGGAAATGCCGAGAGGCGCGACGAATCTGTAATACGAAATGCCGTTTCTGGTCAGACGGGAGAAAACAAAAATGTGCACCCTATATTCGTTGATTTACGTTCGTCGTAAAAATAACGAGAAGACGGACTGATCAGGTGCGTGGAAATGGATTCGGTTCATAATGACGGATTATTTCTTTTGCTATTGAACAGTATCTATTTTTACGTGCATAAACAGCACATACTTGCATTGGCGGAGCCAGTATTATTTTCTGGACGGGCAGGGACTCTTCCATCAGCCATTTGAAAAAATGGCTGATGGAAAAAAAACCACTGTTTCAAATAAAATTTATACAACAATCGAAAGTCACGCAACACACGTAAAATATCAAGCTTTAATCACACGTTTATGTTAACATTAATATCAAACTTTTGCAATACCTGAAATTTTTTTTATCATTCGACGCAATGTTTTCTCTCAAAGTACGTAAGAACTCATTTTTAGTGTAAATTTTAATCTAATCATTGTGCATTTGATTTTAGTTTCTCTTAAATACGAAAAAAATCACAACTTATTTCGTGAATTTTTTTGTATTTACAATTTTTTGTGAATACATTTGCATTCACAGATTTTGATGTGAATTTTTTTTAATTCACAGGATTTTTTGTAGGATTCACATTTTTTGTGAATATTCATAATTTTTACTGTGACTTTATATGTATGTTCAGAATATTTGTGAATACAATATTTGTACAGCATACAGTATTTGTATGCATGCATGTGAATACAAATAAGTGAAGTATGAATAAATTTGTATTTATATTCACATGCCCCATGTCAAACCAATTGCTGAGTGTTATTTAATAACAGATTGCAATAAAGCAAACAAAAAAAAATATTCACATGCAAATCACGATGTGAATAAATTCGTATTCATATTTATAAATAGAATTACGGCCAACTCTGGTAGAAGCATATGGTGAGGCTGCATTAAGTGAGAGAAATTGTCGGCTCGAAACTCGACATTTTCACACGAAAAAAATTATGTGATGCTGATACAACATCGCTAATATTTCAAGGTTATGATCTTGCCAGATATCCAACCATGGAGCCTAGATACCAGGAGGTTCAGCGAGGCCTTTCAACTCGTCCCCAACACGAGAACAAGAAATGATGGCGCTGGGGTGCTCTGGCACCTATATGTATATAGATATACGCTAAACATGGGTGCGATCTAAGACAGATCACAGATGATGTACCTAACTCTCATTAGTGTTAAGGGATAACACCACTCTAGGATTTTGGAAAGACGTTTTCTTTCCTAAAAATACTTTGGTGTCATAAAAACAATATGCAATTGGTCCTGTAGCAATTTTTTTTTATTTAAAGGTTCAATTATCGATTTGGCCGCAGCGCCTTGGAACGCGCGCTGAGTTGCTCGTACAACTTTAAACGCGTTTCTCTCGAAACCACTTTTTTCGGTCTCGGAAGACGGATTACTCGACCACCTTTGCATGCATCGATTTGAAATTTTGATAGCAGCTTCACAATCATATTCTTTATAGGAGTACGTAGCCGTTTTTGATTAAATGTAAATTTCTTTTTATAAACAATTTACTGCTTTTTTTGGCAAGAAATCGATTTATTTCCTTCAAAGTGCGCTATTTTTGCAAAATTTGAAAGCAAATTTCTAGGTAGTCTCATAGCTAATAATATATAAATTATCATTTTTTTGGTTTTTGTTTCAGGTCTTATATTTTACGAGAAAACCGTTCTCCCGTGAAGCTATATGTAAAAAAAACACGTTTTTCTAGATGGGCTGTATCGCCGCCATTTTGAGTTTGAGTTTGAGATCTTTTCTCGCTTTTGCGTTTTTTTTCCGAACCGTCATGAGGAAATTATGAATCGGCGGATGTTTCGACGTTTGATGTCACGATCGGTCTGTCGTGAGGTTAGAAACTCATCCGATCACTTTCACCTCGTTGACCAATATATTACTATATATGTAGGTGCCGCTGCACCCCAGCGCCATCACTTCGGGACATTTTCGGGGACGCTTTTTTCAGCGCCTTTGCATTGCCCCTGAACCTCCTGGTATCTAGGCTCCATGTATCCAACTTTACGATATGACGTTTTACATCTGACAATTTCAACCATAACCTCCTGGTGTGGCCATCGTTTGTAAAACGTCGGAGACTTTTTTGTACTCCCAATAGATCCCAAAATGCGTATCGTTCCGTGACAAAAAACGCCTCACCTATTTCTCGCGTCGACTGGCGCCTGTTGCTGCTGCGAATGTTCCGCAAGCCTCGTTCTTCCCTGCATCTGCAATTGTTCCTGGCTGCCCCTTTGATTAGGGTCGATCGAGTGGCTCGTGGCAATTTCGGCGACGGGCTTACGTCCGTGTCTCGCGAGCATGTGCATCGCGCTCAACGGACCTCTGCTCAGTCCCCTCGTGATGTCAGGTGTGACGCTTCGCGGTGGTTCGATCTCGCGCACGGGGCGTCTATTCGGTAGAGTGAAAAATTGTTGCTTCTCATCGATACGCGCGGTATCGGAAAACTGTTGATTTCTCGCGTTTTCCGTTTTGACGATATCGCGCGAGCACACGCGGCGATTGTCGCCGTAACGCGGTGGCTCGTAATAGGGTTGTTGATCGGTAAGATCGATCGATCGCGAATCTCGACGATTGTCCGTCGCAAAGAGGCTCGAGCCATAGCGATTTTGTTGTTGCGGCTGTTGCTCGTAGCTCGTCGGATTATCGTTCTCCTCGCAAATTCGATAATCCCGTTGATGGGGCTCCTTCGAAAGCTTTTGTCGGCTGTTGCGCGCCTCGTCGCTTCGGTCGCACGACTTTTGAACTTTTTGCCAGTCTCGCGGTTGCGGCGGACCGACGTACGGCGGTGGATACGACTGCGACGATGTCACCTGGGGCGGGCCAGTTTCCCCCGTGAACGGCAGCAACGCGTTGTCTGAAACACAATTTTATTAATGTCAACAACCAAGCGTCTCGGAAAGCCACCCATACAAAATGTTTCTTTTGTTTTTTTTTCTTTATTTTTCTTCCAATTAATTTTCAATTTCGAACCCTTCTCCATTTCTCCAGTTTTTACGCATCCAACCTAAGACCCCCTAAAACCGCCGAGTGTTAGTCACTTGTATTCGTACCCGCATATTCTATATAAATGTGTACCGCATACGGATACATATGTGGGACATTCCACGCCAAATCGACCACTTTTAGACCCGAACCCCTTTTGTTTTGACTGAAATTTAAATGTGTTATTGTTTCCTTCTCAAAACGCTTGTGTGATTAGAATTTTTTTTTACATTATCCGAAATATTTAGTACATTAAAAAAAAACGAGGTTTCTTTTCAAATGCTCATCATTTTCTGAAAAATTGAGCAGATAAGATTTTTTCAAATTTTATTGTTCGGAAATGTACTTTATAAAAAAAATGTTCAGTCATCTTCGATATAATTTTTTAGTTTTTTGACAAAAACACGAATTTTTCAGAATTCGACCTTTTGCATTTTCGCTTTTTTTCGTAAAAACATATGATACAGTTAGCGTTTTTTGCCGCAAAGCCCTTCGTGGTGAGATCTTTCTTTGTATTTTTGGTTCTAAATTGAGACATTTTTTATTCTTCATTTTTTCAAAATTTGGTTGTTTCCTATGATGCAATAATGTCTATTAATAAATTCTACGGTTGAAAAAAATGCGGTGTACTATTTCATTTAGATTAATGTTTCGCTCATAAATTTCACAAGGAGTATTTAAGTATGCCGCTAAAATGATTAAAAATCATTTTAAAATATTGGAACACATTTTTAATATGTTAATATTATGTACAAAGTATTGAATATCATAGAATTTTAAATTATGTCATATCATACGATATTTTTATTTAGCTTTTTTCTGTGATGACGTAATTTTTTACGTCATCACAGAAAAAAGCTAAATTGAAAAAAAATCAAGAAGAATAATTTCACAATTTGGAAAAAAATATAGAACGAGAAATCTTACCACGATGGGTCTTGCGGCGAAAAACGCGAAATATACAATATTTTTTTTACAAAAAAAAAAATCGAAGATAAAAAAGGTGGAGATTTGACAAATTCTCGTTTTTTCCAAAAAAAAAAAAACAAAAATAATATCGACAATGACTGAATATTTAAAACTATTTTTTTTCTCGTAAAGTACGATGCAAAACAAAGAATAAAAAATATCTTATTTGGTCAGTTTTGCAGAAAGTTATGAGCATTTGGAAAAAAAGGGTCGATTTGTTCAAAAATGCACTACATATTTCCGGTTATGTAAAAAAAATTTTTAAAAATGACACAAGACTTTTTCGAAGGAAACAATAACATATTTAAATTTCGGCTAAATTAAAAGGGGTCGGGTCTAAAAGTGGTCGATTTGGCGTGGAATGCCAATACACGTTATGCAATAAGAACATGTTACATCACTGATGGTGCTTTTCAAGCAAAGTTAGTCGTCGAATCAAACGCAGCACATTAGGCTAGCTGTATCAGCGCGAAGCATGGATTTTACGATGCAAGCATGCAATGAGCGAGACCTCTGCAAACGTGTTTCTTCTCACGTACGGAGAACACACGAAATCCGAGAAAACAACAAACAAGACGAAACAAAAGACGACGTGAACAAAAATGTACTCACCGAGCGTAATTATGGAATGCGCAACTATGATAGTGTTACCGTGGTACATTCTATGTATGTGGAGCTAAGAGTATGCATACACATACATATGACATATATATATACACATACATACATATATACGGATAAATGCGTGTCTATACTTCTGTGTTTGAGCTCGTTCGTTTCCCGGATATTATTGACGCTACTCAGCCCCGGATCTACGATTTTTCCGGGCCGGTGTAAAGATTTGACATCGCGCCCTTCCCCTGCACCATTGCAGATTACGGGGGGAAATTTCTTTAGACGCCCGAAAATGAGTAATTTTTTATGAATTTTTTTAAAGGTGATAAAATAAGCGCATGATTAAACAATTTTGACATTATCTTATTACAACTTTCAAGTTTTTAATTTAAAAAATTTTTAAACAAAACAAAATGGTGGCTTTATAAAACATTCCTTCAGACGTCTTTTGAAAAACTGCTCATGTTATAGCTCAAAAAGTTATTGATCGATCTGGCTGAAATTTTGGGAGGTTTCTCACTATAACATTATTGGAAGGATGTACCTATAAAAATATGAAAAAGTTTAAAATTAAGAACTCAGTGGGCTTTGGAATCAAATTTTCATCTTTTTGACTATTTCCTCGTTAATTTTGCCCCCCAAAAAAGAAATTTATTTACGCGATAACCTTAAAACTATAGGTATATCCTTCCAATAATCTTACAGTGAGAAACCTGCCAAAATTTCAGCCAGATCGATCAATAACTTGTTCAACTATAACATGAGGAGTTTTTCATAAGACGACAAAAGGAATACCTCATCAAAGTTCGTCTCATAGGCACTTTTATTTTCGATCGCTAGGATCCTTTGGATACCTGCTCCCTGTGGCGTAGATTTGCATTTCAGTGCATTTATATTTATATATATATCTACGTACATGGGGAAAGGTCATTTTCAAGGCATTTAACTTTAAGGACTAGCCTCACAATAACCTGCTGCGTCCGTACATTAGGAAAAACCCAATGGCTTCTAAATATGCTTTAAGGGGTTATGCTACTGTAAAAATTAAAAAAAAAATCGTACCTTGCCGCGACTCAAAATGAAGAGGAAGGTCCAACTTATGATTACAACGATAGAGCTGCTAGTAAAACTTCAAAGTAAAGCATCAAACGCGTTTGTCTCGCAACTATGTTTTTCGAAACGGTGTACACGATTGCTCGACATACAATAAACGGATTGACTTGAAATTTCGTACACTTAATTAGTGTAATGCTAGTTTAGTTTCGATCAACGTTTTTCTTCCTCATAATTTGCTTCATGAGTTATTAACAATAATGATGTCATGTTCCCACGAAAAATCGAAGAAGAATTAAATTATTTTTCAACAATTGCAACTCGATAACAAAATAAGCTCGGTCAAGTCATAGCCAATATTATCTATTTTAATTTTTCATAAATCCGAAATCTCGTACACCATTGAGCCCCTCACGTTTGAAGGTCCCTTACGAGATTATTTATGACTTCTTTAATTATTAATACTTTTCAATGAAATTTGGTGCATAATTTCGTTAAACGTACATACAACTAAATGGCCAACCGATTTTTCAATCATCTTACTTATTCCTTCAAAATTCATCTTTTGAATAATCCTGATTTTTGGGTCGTCACAGTAGCCTAACCCCTTAAAAAAATATAAGTATATTTATCCAAGTTTCATTTTAAGAACTAGCCGCGAATACGACGTTTTGAAAAAAACACAAAGACCGTTTTCTAAACAGACTAAGTGTGCTGACAACCAACGTTACGTTGACATGGCGGGTTCAAAATAACACTTCCTCATGTATATATATTTGTCAATATATATGCCAATATATATACGTCATATAGGTAATTGGGAAACACGGTGATTGCAAACACGACAAATAAACAACACATTATACACACAGCTTGGGTGAAACTTGTGAGAGGATGTTTCTATATACAGATGTGAGCAAGGAAGTGGATATTGTTTCGGTTGTAGCGTATCAGCACCTTTTTGCAAGTGCTGACGATGAAAAAAACGAGAGAGAGAGAGGGAGAGAGAGAAAGAGAAAGATTGAGATAAGTGAGAGTGATAACAAAATGACAAAATGCGAATGCAGTTTCGGTAATAAAAAAAATCGTGTCTATTAACATACAAATGAATGCAGTAAATAAATTTAATTAGAGGAAAAAAAAACGGACATCAACTGATATCGTATAGCAACTATGATACGGTATGCACAATGTGATGGTGGGCGGGTGAAAAAAAACAACTCTCACCCTCTTTTTTATATGGACATGACAAATATGCATATGGTGTACATTATATTAATATCTATGCGCCCATTCGTCGTCAACAAGAGAAAACAAAAAACACGAGTGAAAAATACGATCGACAACAATTGATTATATCGTAAAGTATATAATTTACAAAATATTATACATTTGACGTAAAAAAACTGCATGCCAGCCCAGGTTGCAAGAGCGTCCGCGGGTTTTTTTTTATTAGTTATGCAAGCGATTTATTATTCCTTTGTCTCACTGCGACAACGACCACGGGTCAGAATTTTTTTCTCGCAAATTACGCACCCATATTTCATCCGATTCATTTTGTTACCAATTTTTTTTTCTAATTTCGCGATAGAAAAATGTTTTTTTTAGTCACTTTATTTTTTATATTGTACGGCTAGTAAATACGTACAAATGTCAAATTTTATTTCTCGAACATTAAGGCGTGCAAAAAATTCATTTCCCGTGGCCTATATGCAAATATTAATATGAAAAGTGGAATAAAACGAGCGCGAGCTCGCGATCTCTCGTCATACACCAACGTTGATTTATCCAAATACAGTTTATTCGACCGACAAGTCATTGTTCGAAAACAAAAAACGCATTCGATCGAGAACTGAACGTTGCTTGGTATCGAAGATATTTTTTTCCACATCCGAATGAGTCTCGAAATAATAAACGTTGTTTTCAATAAATCATCTTCTTGGTGTAGGAAGAATCGTGTGCGCGCTCTTGCTCAACTCTTCTTGAGTTCGAAAAAAAAAAAAAAATTGCTGAAAGTTAGTCAATCCAATTGTTAGTCACACTGTTACAGACGCTATACTTACAACGCGAGCCGAGCACGCTATAATTAAAACTGTACAATCATGCGAAATTGTCCTCCGTTCGTCCTTGCTCTAGCTCGATTTATCTATCGATCGTGGTGCAACGAACAACTACAAGCATAATTCGCTCGAATGATACTACCGAAGATTCTTGCTTTTCTTTTTTTTTTTCGTTCATATGTACATAAATAGCGATCAATTACGAATGACATTGATACAGTCGAGGGGTCGCGGATAATTCATAGAAATATATATATATATTTATCGATTTCGTCACGAGAGCTCCTAACAAAGTGGACTAATTTTTCTGGCTGAGAGAATCTTCGATCGTCGAGTCAAGTGGACGCCTTCATTCTCATCGATTCATTACGAATTAATAATACTTATGACAATCATTATCAAGATAATAATAATTATAATAATGATAACAACAACAATAATAATACATTTATGGTTTGGACGGATCGTTTTGAGTAACTGGAAAATATTTTGGATAAATAGGGCTGCCTTTTTGGATCATTCGTTTTAGAAACCTACTAATTTGTTTCGCACACATGTACATGCTGCATGGTCCTGATGGCAATACGTTGAAGTTTGTATCGTTGGAATGCAACGAAAATTCATATTTATTTTTTATCGCCTCTTTTATCTCATCATCCAAACATGTTTCTTACTCTTGGGCTGAAGATCATTAAGGAGAGATATACACCTAGATGGTCGTGGTCGAGGATTTAGAAGCTATGAACATTCCGTCGACCGTAGAAGACCTACACTATGGGCCTGGTATCGATGATCCCATGTAAGTTGACAAAGTTCATGATTTATTCATTCCCAAATTTTCAAACGCATTTTTCACAAAAACCACGTTTTTCAAATCGGTACCCAAAATTTCTCGAAAACCAATGAACCGATTGCCTTGAGGTTTTTTGCGGTTATTCTATACACCATTATCTAGTACTTGTCATAGGATTTTTTTCCGTTACTCAGTTTTTGTTTTATAGGCAAAATAATAACTAATTTTTGGCCCAAAAATCAGTATTTATGTTCGAACGTCCGCCATTTTGTCATAAATCGATATTTTCAAAATCGGCTATGACAAGTACTAGATTATAGTATCTAATTTAATAATCTTTTTGGTTTTTTCTTCAGATGATTTTTGAAGAAACGCCATTGGGTACCGTATACGCAGATTTTTTTACGACGCTCCAAGGATCATACAATATCCTTGTATATTTTTGATATTTTTAAATAAAGAAAATTAAACATATTTTTGAATGTATATACTTTTAGATAATTAAAACCCCAATACGAAATTTCAAATAGTTTTCCTTGAAAAAATTCTCAAAAATGATCTTTTTTCCGGCTCCTAGGTGTATATCTCTCCTTAATGAGGATTCCGAAAAAATTTTGAGCGATTTTGCAAGCCTGAATTTGCCAAAAAAAAATTGGCTACTGAACTTTCGTTGCGTTCCAACGATGCAAACTTCAACATCATTGGCAATATTTACGTGTGTATGTCATGTGGTAAATTCGTTTTTCCCATAAATAATACGTTGTGCTTTCAACATATATTTTTGGCTGTGTGTTTACGCGATACGAATTTCTTCTCGGAGACTTCACTGGACCTCTCCTATATTCCTATCTCGTTGATACTCACGAGTACTCGAGGAATAATCTTTATCATTTTGCATTCGCGAGCGCGCATTCCCACGTCATGGTTAATTATTCCCGCGAGGCGGAAACTTATATAAGTTTTTTTTTCTTCTTGCTCGATAGTGTGCAATCTCTCGATACGTTTTCCATCGCGCAGCTTTGACGAGCTTATATCGTTCACGGACGAAACGAGACTGTAACTGATTTCTGTTTTTATTTGAAATCTCATTCCGTGGCTGCGCTCTACATTTTTTCTGACTCTCGGTTGAAAGTTCGATATCGACGATTGGCCGAATCACGAGTGCACGAAAAATGCACTTTATACGGAAATAAAGCCGAGACGAAACAAAAGATTATTTCAAAAGATACGCCCACGCGTCTTTGAGAAACGTGTTTTTTGTGTGTGTGTGTGTGTGTGTGTGCAGGAATGCAATTAATTACTCGGGATACGATTAAGAAGTTTCGGGACAATTGACGATATGTCATCATTTGATTTAAATGTATACAGTGAATTCTTTGCTAAAGACTGAATGCACCGTCCAAATTTTAAATCGATCGTCTACACCGTTTTTATAAAGAAGATTCACAATTGAAGAAACACTTTTTAACATCGAGAGATGCCTAAGCTCATCTCTAAATGGCAGTTTTACGCACAAAATCGTTTGAATTTTTTTCTTGATGTGAATATATGATAGAATGTTCCCAAATTAATTTTTGTTGCATATTTGAATTCTATACAAATTGTTAGGAAGGTCGATACCTTAAGGGGGTGATAGGTCACGTCGTTAGGGACATATCTAACCCAGCTTACCTTAGTCCAAAGTAACCTGATTTTGAGTTATCATGGTAAGTATGATTTTTGGAAAATTTCCCAAAATTAGGTACTAACTCGTTCATAATGTTCAAACAGACAATAATTGGTAACTAAAAATTTATTTGCGTCTTAGTTTAATGAGTATTCAATCGACAAACACCGATACAATTATCTGTATCCACACAACCAACTAAATGGGACATGTTGAATATTTAAAAACTTGTCAAGAAATAAAATTACCTCTTATGTTGAGTCCATTTAAAAAAAATAGCATTAGCATAAGAGGTAAACGAGTTAGTACCTAATTTTGGGAAATTTTCCAAAAATCATACCTACCATGATAACTCGAAATCCTTAGACTTTGGACTAAGGTAATCTAGGTTAGATATGTTCCTAACGAGGTGACCCATTACCCCCTTAAGGCTTTACATCGACATTCCTAACAGCCTGTATGATGATTGGTTGAAGAGCTGCATGATCTCACAAGAGTGCATTATGGTTTGTCGTTCATAGAAATGATCCACGTCCCGAGTTATTTTCCTCGTTGTCAATTTGTTTGCTCAATTGTTTTATACATTTTTATAAGTAATAAATTATCATGACAATTTTGTCTCCCTCTATGTTATGACGCTAAGGCATTTCCTCATGTAAAAAAGTGTTTCTTCAATTGTAATTTTTTTAGAAACGGTGTAGACGATCGATTGAAAATTTTGAGGGTGCATTCAGTATATGACAAGAATTTACTGTATAAATTTGAATCAAATGGTCACATATCGTTAATTGTCCCGAAACTCCTTGAGGGGCTGTCCCAGTGTGACACTTTTAAAAAATCGATTTTTTTCTTTGCCTTTTCGACAGGCTATACTTTCAAGAATATCCTGTAAACATTTCAAGGCCGTATCTCTAATCATTTTATCTTGTAAAAATCGATATTTAAATCTTTAAACGCGTTTTTCTCGAAATGAGATTTTTCAAATTTGCTGACATTGTAACTCAAAGAGCAATTATCCCATTGACTCGAAATTTGAACTGAGTACTCTTGAATATATTTACTCTACAATGACGTAGGATATTTTCGATTGGATGAAAATTGACGATTTGGCATTGAAAAAAACGACCATTTTATAGGCAAGAAAACAGACTTTTCTTCATAACTACGCCGTTTTGTTCGATTTTGATATTTTTCGAAAATCCTACGTCATTGTACAGGAAATACCTTCCAGTTTAACGACATTTATTCCTTTTTCGGTTTCAGCTACTCAATCGGCCGGAATTATGTCAGCAGAGGAGGAATTTTTTTTGGCTCCTCTGAAGGCAGCGCATAAGTCGCTTGGATCTCAATATTTTTCTATCAAAATTGATGTAATATAGGTCAAATATAGCCAAATATATTCTTAATTTTTCGAAACATTTAATTGAGTACTTTTCTTCTAAAAGATTTCCGAAAATCACCCAAATTTTCAGCGTTCACACTGGTAGAGCCCCTTAATCAACGGAGGCACGACATTTTCGTGGATGTAATGGATGGCCCGAAATTGTTTTATATCTCACTCGCGGAAGAATGCAAATTTGTCTCGAAATAATAAATGCGCGAAATTATTTCGATACTTCGCACTACTTGTTCTTATTTTTTCGGTGTAATTATTTTAAATACGAAGATTAATCGTGCAGCACGATTAGTGCGTATTAATCAAAAGCTTTCTCTCTCTCTCTCTCTCTCTCTCTCTCTCACACACACACACACACACACACACACACACACACACACACACACACACACACACACACACACACACACACACACACACACACACACACACACACACACACACACACACACACACACACACACACACACACACACACACACACACACACACACACACACACACACACACACACACACACACACACACACACGCCTCTCGCTCTCTCGTTCTCTCTGTCGTAGCCGATAAATCATTCTGATTGCGGATATTACGTAGCCCCTTTTTGCGTGACCGTACGATAAAAATTCGGCGCGTAATGTGTAAAATCGAGCGAACATATTGACAAAGAGGAAAATAACTCGGGACGTGGATAATGTGTATTAACGACGAAAGATAATACACTCTCGTGAGATCATGTAGCTCTTCAACCAATCATCATATAGAATTCAAGTCTCGCGATCTCACGACGCTGCATCAAAGAGTACACTCGATGAAAATTCCCTTTCGTGAACAAAGTTATTATCTTTCACGGAGAAATTTTTTGTCGTTGCAAGTACAACCGAACTATTATTATTATTGATATTTTAATGTTTTTTTTTTGAAATAATTATAACCCCGAATAGTTCCGGTCCACGATTCATTTCGATTTTTACGAATATACCGTGCAGGAATTTGTGTAGTGCAGTAAAATAAATAAAAAACGATAATTACAGAGGATTTTCGGTGATGTGATTCAGATCGATTTTTCAGATATACTTCTTTAAGCGATGTATTTTTAAGATAAGATTTATACTTATTTAATATTCACTCATTTTTTATGTCTATGTATTTGGTTCAGAAAATTCAACGTGTGGAATTCTATGGGAACCATCGGGAATCGGATAGGATTTCGTTCCATGATGGGCGAGTCCTTTAGGATTCAAATTGGATTAGTGCATTGGATTCCAATGGGGAATCTCGATTAAAATCGGGGCCGGGTTGAAATTCCGAACTTTGAATGATCAGAACGCTCAAAATTCTGAAAGAATACTATCCCGAAAGACCAAAACTCCGAAATAATTAATCCCGAAAGACCAAAACTCCGAAAATCTGAACACCGTCAAAAAAATTCGACTATGGAAGTTTTAAAAGTTCCCAAATTTTCAATAAATCGACGAATTATTTAAAGAATTTCTTTTTATGAAGAAGTGATTTTACGTCAATTTTGAAATTTGTCTAGATTATGTTATACGATGTAGAACGTATAACATTGTCTAGACAAACTTCAAAATTGAAGTAAAATCACTTCTTAATTAAAAAAAAATCCTGATATAATTCGTCGATTTACTGAAATTGAAAAATTAAAAAATTCCATAGCCGAATTATTTTGAAGGTGTTTAGATTTTCGGAGTTTTGGTCTTTCGGGGTAGTATTCTTTCGGAGTTTTGAGCGTTCTGATCATTCAAAGTTCGTAATTTCAACCCGGCCCCATCTTGAATTCCGGAACATTAAAATTCGGAATTTTAAGCCGTCGGAGCATTCAAATTTCGGAATTTCAACCCGGCCCTGGGACAAGTATGGAAATCCTATTGGGTCCCTACGCTAATTTCTGCACGGGATTTGAAAAATACATCGGAGATAGGACCACGCGGGATATACGGTAATTCAATCACGATTATACTCTAGAAAAGGGCATCGGAAAAATAAGTATAGCATTCAACATTTTTCCGTCCACTTTTCAAAAATATTAATTATTTTCCCAGTTTAAAAAAACCATATCAATAATCTTTTAAATATTCGGGTATCAAAATGCAGAGTTAGCAGACACAGCAACGACAAGGCCGCGAAACGTTAATCAAGCGCATTTGTCAAATTTGAGAGTTATTTCTGTCACTCCCAACATAGAAAAAGAACGCTTTTCGTCCTTCTTCCAAACAATTTATCGATCTTGCACAAATCTCAACTTACGGGATCGTCGCGTCGCCAAAAAAAGGAGATGTCTTGCCAGCATGTTGAACACGAGAATGTCGAGAAAAAAAAACGTGAAAATAAAAAAATGTGTCTTCAGTACGCCGTGCAATGACGGAGCGTAAGGAGACCCGAGCCAAGAAGTTTCTGTGCGTTCATCTCGGCGACTGACTGTCTAGCGGCGAGACGAGTATCAAAGCTTTCTCGAATGTGCGAGGAGAGGAAGATCCCGGTCTATCGCGTATCTGTTCTTTTTTCTCTCTTTTTTTATTATCCTCTCGCACTAGACAACCGCAAGCGTTCAAAAGGCTGCTTAATTCACGTCGCACGAATCCTCGTCCTGAGCAAATGAAAAAAAATTACCAATAAAAAAAAACAATGCAACGAGAGCAGAGCTATGACAAGTAACGGAAGAAAAAAAACACGTACATACACACACGCACAAGGTTCACGTCTATACTTTAATTCGTATCGCGATTTGCGCCACAAAACATCGAACTTTGATATTTTTCACAACGGGTATGCGTGTATGTTTTTTTAGTTCCCGCGCATCTCGCCGTTTTCGCAATTCACTTTATTCAACACTTCGCGGCGAGATAAAGCTAAATTTATTCGTGTATGGAACAGAAGCTCGAGCGATTTCGTGGTTTATGTATTTCGACCTTGCTCCGGCGACCTTATCGCGGCTGCAAATTAATTTATAGTATTGTTTTTATATTCACGCACTCATGTGGGTATACATATATTTGTATTAGGGTTAAAAAAAATAAACTAATTTTTTCAAATTCCTCCATTCGGTAGTTGCAGTAAGGTGAAATAAGACACCTGTTGAAATATTAGTTCTTTATATTAATATTTTGAGGTTCCTTATTGCGATCTTCTATTTCCCATACTGATAAAATTATAACTTGCCAACGGGTGAACGTACAACAATGGCCAAGACACATTTGTTTAGGGAATTGAAGACTCTATAAAAAATGATTCTTTTCGTTTTATGATAAATCCACTCTTGCAAAATTTATTCAAGGTCCAAGTTGAATTTATAGCAAATTTCAAGATTTTTTCACTTTTCCGGCGAAACTATCACACTTAACACAAAATGTCGTTGGACCGTTTTTGTAGATCATTTCATTTTCTATAAAACCGTGTCATCGAATAATTTGAAAGTTCAACAGCTTATTAGTTGACGGCTTTACAAATGAATGATTTCGAGAAACGTTGCTATTTCCGTGAAATTAATTGTTATATTAATAAAAAATATAAATAAAAAAACGGCAATTTTTCTAAAGGTATTTTTCATTATTTATTTACAGTACGAAAAAGACATTTTTTCATAACTTTTACGTATAAAATTAAAAAGTCTATTGTTTCAGAAAAAAATGATAAATACAACGAAAAAAATACTCGTGTGTTTAACAATTTTCATCAACAGTAAACATTAAAAAGTAACTTTATAAAAATTGGCGCCCTTATATTTTTATTTATACATCAATTAATTTCATGGAAATAGCAACTTTACTCCAAAAAATGAATTCGCAAAGCCGTTAACTATTAAAGTATTACATTTTTTAATTAATTTAATAACACGATTTTATGGAAAATAAAACGATCTACGAAAAAGGGCCTATGACATTTTGTGATGAGTACAATAGATGCGCCGGAAAAATGATTTTTTTAAAATTTACTATAAATTCAACTTTGACTTTGAATAACTTTTGAAGGAGTAGATTTAACATAAAACGATAAGATACCTTTTTTAAAGAGCATTCGATTCCCCACAAAAATGTGTATTGGCCATTGTTGTACGTTCACCCGTTGACGAGTTGTAAAATTCCAAAGTAGCAAACAAATAATTATTACCTTATGGCAACTACTGAATAGGGGACTTTGAAAAAAAATGGTCGATTTTTCTAATCACCCTAATATATGTACACTACCGGACAAAAGTTTTCGGACATTTCAGATATTTGCAAAACTTTCGATCACTGGATAATTGCCGAATAATAATAGAATAATATCATTCACTTAATTTATTATTTTCCGAACATACTATAAACCTACATAATGCATTTTATTATTCTAATACAATTTTGCAATTATCTGAAGAGTCCGGAAACTTTTGACCGGTAGTATATATATATATACAGGGTGTCCCAAAACTCAACGTCAAGCCGAAACGGGGTGACAGGATTGATTGTAATCATCATGAGAAAAATCAGAAAAAAAATCTGGGCATTTAAGAAAAACCTAGAAATTTGGTCAAACTGTAACCATTTTTCGGTTATTGTGGTTAATTTTTATTATTTTTGTTCATGTAAACTTTGGAACCGTAACCCTAAATAACATTTCTAGAATCACAGTAAAAAATAATGACACAATTGCCCCAAGTTTCCTAGAATTAAGACTGTTTTTTGTTAAACTATGAATTTAAAATTTTCAAAATAGATTTTTTTTCTGATTTTTCTCATGATGGTTACAATCAATCCTGTCACCCCGTTTCGGCTTGACGTTGAGTTCTGGGACAGCCTGTATATACATAAATACATATACATGACTGGATGACCGAAATGTCTCCCAATTACATTGACTGTAGTTAACGAGTCGAGACTACTGTAAATTTAGTCACCAGTGTCATTTGAAATAGCCAATTTTTCTTTTCCCGAGTTCTTGGAGCTCGGTAACCCCACAGAAATGAATATGCACGAAAAGCACTGACTTGTACACGAAATTTCGTCTATGCGATATTAACGTAAGTGGCACAAAGATTTTCCGTGCGCGCACAATTATAAACACGCACAAAATATGAATATACATGTATGCAACACGCATACGATAATAATTGATATTCATACCTTGATTCCGAGTGAGATTATTGATAATAGATGCGGAAAATACACATAGCTTGTATTTAGGAGGCGAAATCTCGTGTACTTACGTATGCATCCTCCATGCACGCATTTTCGTGGGGTCAAAAGACGAAGAAATACACAGTTTGATTGGGTGACGATCGGACCGGACAATCGACGGGACTGACGTCCGACCCCGGGATCCTAAAGTATTTCAATGCTATTATGACGCCCCACACGAACACATTTCACTTTTTTTGCGACGTTTTTAATTGCGATAGTGTTTTTATTGTTATGATGATTTTCCTTTCCATTTATCTCACTCTCGCGCGAGCTATCTTTCTTTCTTTCTTTCCTTCGTTTTATACGAACCTGGAATAATTGGAGAATCTATCTCTGTATCAATGACACATTCGGGATACACATCTCGGACTGATGCAACATCATCATTTGTTGAGCCATGTAAACGTTCATCATACAAAGTGACTGATAAGGGCCAGCGTCAATATAAGAGCTCTTGTACGCTTTCTTGGCTCGATCCAGTGGGGTCTTTATGGATTTTTCCATCTCTCGTTCTCTCTCTCGGAAATACGATACTACGACTCTTTACTCTTCTCTCTCTCTCTCTCTCTCTCTCTCTCTCTCTCTCTCTCTCTCTCTCTCTCTTTCTCTCTCACTCCCTCCGATTGCTGGTTCTCTCGCATTTCAATCGATAGAAAAATTAGTAGAAAAGCTATATCGTGGTCTGTACGTTTCCTATTATTCCCTCGGTCTCCCGGCGACCACTGACCTCACGCACTCGTTCCTTCTTCCTGGCTCAATTTTTTTTTCTCGTGACTTATCACCGCTAAAGTTACGACGTGAAAGCTTCGCAGTCTATCATTGACATACAAACAAACTAATTGAACCTTGGTATTTTTTATACTTTTTTTTATTTTGTCACGACGAATTGCGATCGCGTGGTAAACATTATTTCGTCCCATCAATGGAAAAATTGGATACATTATTACTTACTTCGTTCTGAGCCTGAATGCAAAATTGAACATGGATCCACTGATGTGTTGGAGAATTGGGACACTTTTCATTTGCGATACTTTTGTACGCGTTCTTATGGAATATTGTTTTACTCACAATCAGAAGGACCGTCACTTCGGTGTCCGTTTTCGATTTTGTTGGAACTCGTGCATGTCGTAGAGCTTTAACAACTATTGGCTACGTATTTTTTTATCGGCGGAAAAACCGGCTTGATGGGTGGAACCATCCCTTTGAGAGGAGTATGCCAAGGGCTGATTTTGTGGACAGTACTGATTTTGGAGGGCTGATTTTGCAGGACAGATTTCAGTGAAACAGATACGAAAATTCTCTAAAGGGGAGAGATACCTTTAGGCGAGGAAACAATTTGCTGATTTTCGTGATTTTTTTTAAGGGGAAGATTTCTTCACCATTTTTGAGAGTGAGGGTATGTTTCATAACTACTTTTGGCTGTTACTTGGTATTTTATTTATTAGTCTTTAAAAATGGCGGAGGTATGGCACGGTCTTCGAAACTGCATTTTTAAAACTGGTGTTCAAACAATTGCTAAAATGAAAATCGACCGATTCTGATGAAATTTTGTATAAATCTTTCTAACCTTATTTCCTAAAACATGACCTTCAATTTTTTTTGAAAATGAACAAAAAAAAGTATTTTTTGATTGCCAAATGTAGCCATTTTTTTCGGAAAATTCAATCTTTTTTTTTTGGTAGCGTACCATGCCATCGATTTTCAACATTTCTCACTTTTTCTTGGTTCATATTCCGCGTATGGGTGTTAATGAAAGAAAACATCTACGTTGATTTTTTTCCAGATTAATGCCGGCGACGCTGCGTGTCACGCCGTCTCACAACATCCGCCGCAACCCGTTTAGAAGACCGTGCCATTCCTCCGCCATTTTTATAGATTGATTTTTGTTTAATATCATGTAATAGCCAAGAGTATTAATAAAACATACCCTGAGTCAGAAAAATGGTGAAGAAATCTTTCCTCTTGAAAAAAAATCATGAAAATCAGCAATTTTTTCTTGCATTAACGCCAAACGAAAAAAATAATCTACTATGGGTACATTGAAAAAAAAAATCTGCGACGAACAATCCCTTTATATTTCTTTTCCTTACCCCACATTGAAAATGGGTGCATTGAATGGAATGAAATGGGTAACGCTGTGAACAGAGGGATAAAATCAAAGTTCACGTATTTTTGCTGGATAGTTAACTTAAGGGGGGAAAATATATTTCATACATTTTCGAAGGCTTCAAATGAACATTGAGAGTTTTTGGAGAAGATAAATCGTGAATTCGTATTCCGAGAGTGAACGTACATCAAAAGACTGCAAAAAATATTAAGAACCCAAATTTTTTTTGCACTTTGTCCAAAAGTTTGCGAATTTAATTAACTGCCCGCCATTTTTTTCTGATCCCCTTGGAAACTTCCCTCTGCGCTCATTCTTTTCGTAATCACTCCTGTTTAAAATGCCGTTTCGTTAGTCAAGTTTCGATTATTTTTCAATTTTTGGCAGAATTTCAAAGTCGAACCATCGATTTTCGTGAATTTTCCGACGCAAACCTCTTTACTCCTTTACCTCTTTATCGGCCTTTTTTGAAGTGTACTCGCCAGGAAAATTGATTGAGATATCGGGATGAACCAAGCGGCATTCTCTACGTCTATCAAAATCCTTTTCGAAAACCCCCTACAAGTTCATAAAACTCAAATAAAACTGACGCTATGCCTGTTTGAAATTCCGCGATTTTGGCCATTCCCGAAAAGTAACAGGGTTTTATAAAAAAGTGACATGGACTTGTAAAGAAAAAAATATATATACCAAATCAATTTTTTCTTCGCATTTCGACCAAAAATAAGTGGCTTCACTGAATCGTCGATCTTTCCGTTCCCATTTCGATTCAATTTTTTCCATACTCCAACATCGATTCGGAGTGTGTCGAAGTATTTTCAATCAGCAGACACACCCAAAATACAGAAAAAACCCAACTGCGATAAGGATCTTCAAGCAAGGGGTGCTTTACCCCCTTATGCCGGTAAAAATGCAATGATACGTAAACTTTAATATTATATTGACTTTAATATTTAACATTATAATATTTAAACTTTATTATTATAATATGAAAGTGTTCCCGGTCCCATTCAATTCAATGCATCCTTTTTAAATGTGGGGCGAGCGAGAGAAAAATAAAGAGGTGGTTCATCCCTTAATTTTTTTTCTAATGTGCATGGTGAATTCCTGATCGTTTTGCATTGGAAGAATTTTCAATTTCGTTTCGTTGAAATCGGTCGACTGCTTGTGGGTAAAACTACAAAATCAGCCATCGACTCCTCTAAGGGGTGGCTGCATCCCTCAAACCCGATTTTTCACCGACAAAAAAACATATCTAATAGTTTTAGAAGCTCTACCACATACATGAGTTTCAACAAAATCGAAGGCGAACACCAAAGTGATGTTCCTGGTCAGTATCCTTTCAAACCCATCCTTGAATGTTTCCTCCCTCCTCAATTCGTTGCACTGTGGGATTTATTTTCCACGTCTTCCTCTATTTTCGCTAATAATTTCCGCCTCGGCAATTGGTGAGAAAAAATACGTTGGCTAGGTCGGGGAATAAATCTTGCGTCACTTTCCCGTTTAATATAAATTATCTTCAACCAATAAAAAAAAAGAAAACATCGCGTTTGAGCTGCACCGATAATTAGGACACATAAACGAAGCAACCTTGTTGACGTCGTACGTTGCCTGTGCGTGTTTTTTGCAATGTGTCCCTCTTATCGACGCGACAAACTGTTGAACCCTCTTCACGTATTATTCCATGGTCTTGACGAGAATCGTTGAGACACATATTCCGAGACAGGGAGCGACAACAAACAGAGAGAAAGAGACGAGAATTCATTGAGACTGAAGAGGAAGTAAGCCTCGCTTGCTCGAGCGGGTTTTCCCCTTCATCTCTCGTCGTCGCGTACTTTCCTGCACCGAATGTCAATTGATACTTGAACCTTTCGAGAGATCAAATTCTAGAGTTCCGGCGTGTAAAGTGGGGTTTGAAAATTCCGCGACTGTTTTCACGCTTTTCAAACGTTCTCTCGGTATAAGAACATTTATTTTCCTTGCGTCCCTCCTATTTTCCTTGCGCGTGTTAAGGAGGTTGGACCGTTAGCCACAATCCAAGGTTAAATTCAATAAAAAAATACATGTTATTGTTTACACTATACTGAGTCTTTACGAATTTTTTGAACTTTTTTCACCATCAAACACCAGAGATAAAAAATAGTTTTATGTATGTAATTTAACGTGCGGTTAGATGGGCAAGACTTTCACACTAAAGGTTATGTAATTTTTATTGTTATTTAGCACCAAGATAAACCATTTCTAACAACGGAGTAACGCAAACTGAACCTTTGTGAACATTTAGAAAAAAAAATCCTCATCTTGCTCATCGTAAACCATGGGCCAATAGTCTCGTGACGTAAATATGAATAGGCATAATTATGAATTACTCAAAATTTCATTGTGAATTGTATAAAACATTCGTTGTCGTAGTTTTTTCATTATAATAATCGATAATGTTATGCTTCTTCAAGTTGGTAGTAACAAAAAAGTTTTTCTATTTTACGTAATAAAAATGTTAAAATGCATAATTTTTCCCTTTAATTATATATTTGAAAAAATTAGCATATATAGAATAAATCTGTACCTCGTATGCACTTTTTTGAGGTTCATTGAAAAAAAAAAATGAACAAACCGTCATTTGGCTCGACTGAATCGCTCCAACCTCCTTAAAGGCAGATATCTACTTTGTTGGGATGAACAAATTGATTACCTTTCTTTTGCATTCCCCGAGAGAGCCAAGCCCAAAGAGTATGAGGTGAGAATTTCAAGTTGGAATTAGAAATACTGGCGACGAAGGCAAGTTTAAATTGTTCGATGTTATACTTTTGCTGGTCATTTATAATGGTACACATTTTTTTTAGTATTTCTTGGAAAAAAAACTCGAAAAGTAAGGATTTTTGGTCCCTTCAGGTCAGGAATTTGCCTCAAACGGGTAATAGTCTCGAAGTTAAGGTAATCCTATCGCTTCACATTAGTCATACCACTGATCATACTTGAGACTTGTACAATTTATATTTTTAACATATGCAAAAAAAATAATTTGTAATAACTAAAATTTTCCATATGTAAACTGTTTAATGTATGTTAACATTTAATTGGAAAAATGAAAAAATAGTTATTCCAACGATTCGCGCAGTATTTCTAGGTTTGATATTTAGCAACATTGGTTCTATCTCCGTCTCTTTTTACTCATCCAGGCGAGTTTAACCTCCATGCTTTTCAACGTCGATCTGTCAAAACAATGTCAGGTGGGGAAAATATAAAGCATTGTATTCGGGCCACGACTGGTAAAAATCGTGGAAAATTTGTGTCGGCGAAATATGTCGGTTAAAAATGAAATATGTGTGGAAATTCGAATGAGTGAGATGAGGTTAGGACTACAGTCAGCTGTTGCCTTGCTGTCGCGTCTTTTTATCGTAGCAAGTGGTAATAAATCCAATACCGGAAGTCCAAATTAAACTTGATATTACGTAAAAATTAGGTCAAAAAGTGCAATTTTTTCTGAGAGCATTGGATTACTACAAGTGTTGAGTGTGTAAATCTGATTATTTTTAAGAATCTGACAGATTCCCACTATTATATACACTTTTGTATCGACCGGAAATTGGGTTTTTGTATGTCGTCTCGGAATTCCTTCACAAAAATACGCAATTTTATTTTTTTTCTCGGTAATTAAGTCGATAACCAACCCTGAATACTCCAGAGACGATTATTAATACATTTAGTGAAGCTCGAAGAAAAATGATGAAAATCCTATGGATTGAAAACTGGTGATAGGATTACCTCAAGGAACTCAAATTTAAGGCATCCCAAAATGGATAAGCATTTTTCGTATTTTTAGGCTAGGTTTTTTTTATCAATATTGGTAGCACAGTTTCGTAATTGACGGATTTAATTTGGGCTTTTAACTCGATGCTAGGAATAACCGGTTCATTTTACACGGAATAGACCGTACATGCAGCTAATATTGTAAGCTGCCCCATGTCGCGGTCAGATCCTTTACCTCAATCTCGCGTGTGGCGTTGTTTGTCGAAGACATATACTATCTCCATCAATATGAATTGATATGTGTGTATGTTCAGACAAATACACCCAAGTACGTACGTGCACGTGTACATACGTAAGCACTGTAATGATCGGCTCCGGCTATCTATTTGGGACGAAGATGACGATACGACTCGTTGAATCTTGGAACCTTGAGTCACAAAGAAAAGAGCACGTGCCACCGCGGGGGATCTTTAGACGCTTACAATGGACTTCTCGGCAATATCGTTCATGCTATTGAACAAAACTGGAGCATCTTCCCATGGGCACAAATCACTGATTTATTCGTGTTCGTATCGGCACGTAACGTCATCCCAAAGATTAACAGGGGTGAAGGATGATTCCCGAGATGCGCGAAAAAACGACAGGACACGTGATGCGAAAACAGTACTTTTCTTCTTCTACTCGAGCCACTGTAATACCCGTGCAGAAATTTGTCGGGGAGTCCAGAAATCCTACCACATTCCTATATGGATCTAATAGGGACGCCGCACGTAGGGAGTCCGCATTGGAATACCAGTGGATTCCGCGCTGTTTTCCTATTTACGTCATTTGAGAATTTTTCATTTGAAGTTTCCAACCGGCGTTTGTTGGATTTCCCGAAAAAATATGCTTCAGTGATGCAATGCACACATTTGTGGGGGACTCCTGAGATGCATTCACATTGGATTCAATTGGATTCTGCACTGGTGAACGCCGTTTGAGAATTCTTACCACATTCGAATCGAAAATATACGAAAAGTGACGAGAAAAAACTCGGCGTGTTGAAACATAACATGCACGCTTCGTTAGTGTGTACGTGTGTAGTGATTTTGTCTCAAAGTGCAGTAAAATAAAACACAAACGATAATTACAGTGGATTTATGGTGACGTGATTCAATTTGATTTTTAAGATATATTGGTGAAACGGTTTATATTTTTTGAAGATAAGATTTATACTTCTTAAGGGGGCAGATACCTTGGGGTGAGGAAAAATTTGCTGATTTACATGATTTTTTTTAAGGAAACATTTCTTCACCATTTATGAGACTTAGGGTATGTTTTATGACTGTTTTTGGCTGTTACATGGGATTTTTATTAATTCATCTTTAAAAGTGGCGGAGGTCTTTTAACTGCATTTTCGAAACTGGCGTGACGTATAGCTAAAAAACTAATCGACCGATTTGGATGAAATTTGGT
Organism: Ophion slaviceki; assembly: GCA_944452715.1. Lineage (NCBI taxonomy): Eukaryota > Metazoa > Arthropoda > Insecta > Hymenoptera > Ichneumonidae > Ophion > Ophion slaviceki. Next base: position 33,553,882 of record OX101786.1, on the reverse strand, counting down.
ATGAATCTTTCTAACCTTATTGTCTACAATATGACCCTTAATATTTTTGGAAAAAAAAGTATTTTTTTATTGCACAATGTAGCCATTTTCTCGGAAAATTTGATATTTTTGTTTCAAAGCCTACCACTTAATCGATTTTCAACATTACTCACTTTTTTTTGGTTCATATTCCGCGTATGAGTGTCAATGAAAGGAAAATCTTCGTTGGTTTTTTTTTCAGATTAATCCCGCCGACGCTACTCGTCACGCCGTCTGACATCATCCGCCGCAACCCGTTTAGACGAACGTGCCATACCGCCGCCATTTTTAAAGATTTATAAAGAAAAATACCATGTGACAGCCAAAAGTAGTAATAAAACATACCCTCAGTCTCAAGAATGGTGAAGAAATCTCACCTTCGAAAAAAAATCATGAACATCAACAATTTTTACCGCGTCTAAAGGTATCCTTTACCCCCCCCCCCTAACCCTTTATAGCACCGTGTGACAGTTCTGTATCAGACCGTCTAAGGCCTCGCAAAATCCCATATTGAAATTTAATCCTCTTTTGAGGGGAGGGTAGGGGTTTCAGCGTGAAAAAAAAACACTTTTTTGCGAATTTATTTCATTTATGTGGATAGAGCAAATTTATTGAATCCTTTTGTACATTGTTAAGTGTCATTTCAAAAACATTTCGTGAAATTTGTACGCGAAAATATCCACACACAAGACGGTGCCGCGTTTTTCTCGAAACCACTTTTTCAAAGTCCGTGTTCACTGCCATTTGAAAACTACATGACCGATTTATTTTAAACTTGGTACACACTTTCTACATATAAAATACCTCCCCCCAACGGTTAGTTTGAGTTTTTTTTTTACATTGAGGGGGTTTTTACCCCCAAAATGGCGGAATTTTTCGTGAAAAATAGCACTTTTCACTTTATATGACCACCAAAAATTTAGAAATGAAAAAACACATTATCAAAGACCGTTGGGGGGAGGATTTGATGATACTTTGACTAAATTTTAATAGTACTTGATTTCAGATAATTTCTAGCTGAGATCCAGTGAACACCGCAAATCATGTTTTTCCAAAAGCGTTCTTGGAAGAGCTTTGTCTCCGGCTTGTTTGTAGATATTTTCGCGTAGAAATTTCATGGAATGTTCTTGAAATGACACTTAACAATGTACAAAAGGTTTCAATAAATTTGCTCTGTCCATATAGATGAAAAAAATTCGCAAAAAAGTGTTTTTTTTCACGCTGAAACCCCTACCCTCCCCTTAAACGAATGTCCCACGACGGCTACAAACCGTTATATAGTTTTTTTAGTGCAATTCATGCACACTGGATGGTGTTAGTCGGATCAAAATTTATTCGACGTTTACTTATCGCGAGGTTGCAAGATCCGAGTGTGAGTAAAGTTTGCGGAAATTAAAAAAAAATATAAAAACGACAAAGGTGTGTGAAAGGTGTGGCGTGGCTTTGTGCTACAACAAGCAAAACAACTGCTTCAAAGAATTCCATACATCACAATGTAACATGTCTGTCACACTCCTTTTATTGCTTTACAGCTAGCCCGTGGATCAACATCTTCAAAAACTGAGTAATACGTGTTTTTTAAATTATTAAAACCTATCACAATATCAACTATTTTTTCTTTAATTTTTGCGTCGTTGCGTTATGGAGGGTTGAGAATTCTAGACAAACTCACTTAAGGACAGAGATGCCTTTAGACGAGCAAAAAATTTGCTGATTTTCGTGATTTTTTTTTTCAAAGGAAAGATTGCTTTACCATTTTTGAGACGTCGGGTATGTTTTATTACTGCTTTTGCACTTTCAACTGCACTTTTAAATCAACTCATTCTGTACATCTGTATATTTTGTTTAGAAAATTTAACATACCGAATGCAATGGGATCCATGGAGAGTCGTATCGGATTCTGTTCGATAATGTGGGAATTCTTTAGGATTCAAATAGGATTCGTACATTGGATTCCAGTGGGCAATCCCGGTTAGAATCCACCGCACAAGCGTGACGTTTCACCATAGGGATCCAATGCGATGACCCATTGGATCCCTATCAGGAAGTGGGGACAAGTATGAGGGTCCAATTGGGTTCCTACGAAAATTTCCGCACGGTTGGGGTGGCTGAAGGTGAACAGTGCCGTTCATGAAGAAGTGGATATGGCCTCAAGGCTGCATCCACTTGGCTCGTGTCTGGGTGGCTTGCCAGCTAAAAACTTTCTAGTGGAATCGTCTAGTGGAATCGTTCTATCGTAAGTGTCTCGAGGGCTGACCCGATTAGTTTGGATTTGTTTGGCTAGGCTGCCTAGAGTGGACGAATAGATCCAACTGACCAAATATGAAAAAAAAACTACCAAATTTCCGTGTCATTGCCAGAGTACTTGAGTACCCTGGCGGGCTCAAGGTCGAGAGTCCGGGGCCTCGGGCTTGTAGGTACGATGCTCAGGGGTGACGAGAACCTCGAGTTATCGAATTCGCAAGCATCGTCGATAGGGGGTTCCGGGCTCGCCACCGTTTCCGGATAATTGATCGTCTCCTTGAGCAATTCCTCCCTCAACTCCTCGGAGGGTGTTCGAAAGATTTTGGAGCTTTTGTCCCCGTTGCCGGAGAACTTTTTGATAAACATTATCGGACTGTTCGCCATGCGATAGCTCTCGCTTCGTTTGATCTTGCGATCGGTTCGATCGCCCGATCTAACGCTCTTTTCGTACTTATCCTCACGCTCGAGTGACCTCTCGTCATCGTCCGTGGGGGTGCAATTGAGTTTTTCCATTTCCCGAATGTCATTGAGCACGGTGACGCCTCGTCGCGCGAAGCTCGGTGTATCCAAATCGGATATCAGCAATTTCCGGCTGAGTTTGGGGGTGGTACCGCTTGCCCGAAGGCTCGCCGGACAGAGGCCCGACTTTTCGAAGGTCAAACGAGCGCTCAGGGAGTTTCTGCTTTCCAGCGGGACGATCTTTTGGACCTGCGAGTCAATGGTGGACCGCGTGACTAAACTACCCCCTACGGTCTTATCATCGCGCGACGTCCTCAGTGCCTCGTTCGCGTCATTAGCCGCGCTAACGTCCCCGTGACTCTCCGGTGGATGATTCTCATCGCCAGCCCTAACTTTTTCCCTAAATCGTTCTTCCGCCCGGGCGGGCGGCTCTCTCGCGACGCAAAAATTCGCCATTTGCGAAACTCTGGTCTCCCGATGACACTTGTTACTCGGAGCAAGCGGGGCTGAATTTTTAACGGGGCTCAAGGGGCTCTCGGTTCGCGTAGTTTCTCGCTGCTGATGACGTTGATGCGGCTCGTTTGGTCGTTGTTGGGCCAGCTGATCCTCGTGGCTTTGGCGACGATGACGTTCCTCGGAGGTCGCGCCTTCATTGCTATCTAATCTACCGGTGCTCTCAGTGCAATCGTGTTCAGTGCCGTTGTTGACGACGCCCCCATGGGCTTTCTTACCTTCGTCGCTCTGCACGTTGACGTATGCACCGCGCACTTGCCGGTGGGGACTGGTCGGACTGCTCGGACCAACAACCGTCGCGGGTGTCCTGACGTAGTCCGGGCTTGGTGCGCGATCGGGACTCGTTGCTGCGCGTATTATCAATTTTCCTAGCTGCGGCGATGTTGGCGGTGTCGGCGCGGCTTCTGGACGCCCACCGTCCACCGCGTCCGACGATGTCTTCGTCACCGCTCGCACGTGCGTCGGGGCACGATGCGGAAGAGGCGAGGGCGATGGTGATACACCGTCCTTCACGAACGGACCTGGGACACATTTGTCGTCGACTATTAGCACTGGAGATGAAGACACGTTGGATGCCGATGTGGATGCATGGGGGGCTTGATATCGACAATGCGTTGGCTCAAGTCTCTGATGCGCGATCTTAGTTACTTAGTTTTTATTTTATAGACAAAACAATAACTAATTTTTGGCCCAAAAATCACTATGTTCAAACTTTCGCCATTTTGTTATTTATTACAAAATGGCGAAAGTTTGAACATATAGATTTATCAATATTTTCAACATCGGCTACGACAAGTACTAGATTATAGTATCTACTTTAATAATGTTTTTGTTTTTTTTTCATATGATTTTTAAAGAAACGCCAGGGTGTACCGTATACGCAGATTTTTTTACGACGCTCCAAGGATCATACAATATCCTTGTATATTTTTTATATTTTAAAATAAAGAAAACTAAACATATTTTTGAATGTATATACTTTTAAATAATTAAAACCCCAATCCGAAATTTCCAATAGTTGAAAAAATTCACAAAAATGACCTTTTTTCCGGCTCCTAGGTGTATATCTCCCCTTAAGTGCTAGATTTAGAGATTACCGGGTTGCCCAAAAGTTATGATATCCTTGTACATATGTGTTTCATTTATTATTACGACTTCGTACAAAATACACGAAGATTTTTTGCATCTTAACGTGACATTCTCCAAAAAACTACCAAAGTTTGTTGAAATGGAAAACAAAATTTGGTCAAAATAAAAAAAAACGAATAAAATAATTTTATGTTACATAAAAAAATTTAATTAAATGTTACATTGTCATCTTTTAACAGTAATTGATGTTGTCATTTTCAGCAGACGAGCTAAATTTTGTATTCTGCTATGAGAGTTATCAGAACAGAGCCCATATGTCCGTTTGCTGGAAAGAAGTTATAGTACACTACCAGCGAATAAACGGGGCCGGGTTGAAATTCCGAACTTTAAATGATGAGAACGCTCAAAACTCCGAGAGAATACTATCCTGGAAGATCAAAACTCTGATGCTGATACTAAATCGCTAATATTTCAAGGTCATGGTCTTGCCAGATGTCCAACCTTACGATATGACGTTTTACATCTGACAATTTAAGCATAACCTCCTGGTGGGACCATCATTTGTCAAACGCACGAAAAAAAAGAAATAGTACAAAATACAGGGGCTACACAGTTGGCATTGGACTCGAGCGATTGCACAGCGATATTTACTGAAACACAGTGCTCAAAATACAGTGTGCTCAAAGTAAATTATTACAGTTTCTATACTGTCCTCTTTGGACTCGAACCGCTCTACTGTATCTTTTGCCGGAGCACACAGTCCAAGATACAGTGTAGTCAAAAGTAAATTTTGACAGTTCAACACTGTAATATAAATTCAACAAAACTTGTAATTTGACAGTTGGTTAATCTGTATTATGTACAATGAATGCGCCAGTTATGTCGACAGAGTTTATGTAGACACACAAAAAAAAGTTTATCCATAAAAGAAGTTTGAAAAAAATGTGTAAAAAATATTTAAAAATCAGTCACACCCACAAGAACGTACCATTTTGTAAATGATTCTTTCTTTTTTATAATCTCTTGAATTATGTCGCACAAATTTCAACGTTCGCAACCTATCAACCACGCACTACTAACTGGCAATCCTTTGTGTCCTGGCCTCGTGCCTCACCTCGTGCCTCATTTGCGTACAGTATAAAAATCAGTCATTGCATTTAAATTTTACAGTTCAATATTTTCACTGAAATCACTGATGTATTCACAATATCAAACTGCAAATAAACCAGTGTAACTGTAAAAATCTCAGAGTGCACAGATAACATCACGAACTGCCGAAAGAAGAGTAAAACTACCGTGCCACACTGTGAAATTTAATGAATCACTCTGTACTCAATACAGTGTACACTGTAACCCTTGCACTTTACGTACAGTATAAAAATCAGTGACCTCATTTAAGGGGTTACCCCCACTTGCGATTTTGAAAAAATCGATTTTTTTATTGCATTTTTTTGAAGTGCAATTTGAAGTGCAGTTTTTTTTATGTCCGGAATAGATGACTCTATGTAAGTTTACAAAAAAAAATATTTTCTTCGTGTAAACTGAAATTGAAACTTTAAACGCGTTTTTCTCAAAATGGCATTTCTGAAGTTGGTGACCAAGATTACTCGAACACTAATGAACCGATCTTCTTGAAATTTTGCAGGCTTATTTAATACATAAAAATGTAGTCTTTAATCGTTCGATTTTTTTTTCGAAAAAATGGCCGTTTTATAGCCAAAAAACGGCCGTTTTTTTCGTTAAAATCGAACCATTAACATTGACTGTCCGCCATTTTGTGAAAAATGAATATTTTTTAAAATCCTTCGATTAAAGACTAGTTTATACTTATATTTGACTAAATCCATCCGCATTTTTTTTTCAGATGATCCACTTCGCCGCAATGTTGGTCATCGCAAACCGTGTATACAAAAACAATATTTCATTGACGGCCATTTGCCACTAAACAATGTAATATTTTTCAATAAAAAAATTACCGAAAGTTCTTCAAGATGTGTTCTTTAAGATGGTATATTGATCGATTAAAAAAGTTTTGTAGTTTTCTTTAAAAAATTCATGAAAAAGGCCTTTCTTGCGCTACAAGTGGTGGTAACGTCTTAAATTTTACTGTTGAATATTCTTACTGAAATCACTGATTTGTTCACAATACCAAACTGTAAATAAGCCAGTGTAACTGTAAAAATCTCAGTGTGTACACGAAATGTTGTCACTTTTATAGGACAGGATTTACATAACTCTGTTTTACTGTAAAATGAAATATGGCACCCTGTTTTTCATGCGGTTTAGACTGTGATTTTCGGTATTTCTTTTTTTCCGTGCGGCGGAGACTTGTTTGTACTCCCAATAGAATTGGCAACGGTCTGAATTTCATTGTAAATACCTGGATTGAAGGTCGTGTGCGCGCCCTTTCTCCTCTTCAAGCTATCCGACGAATAAACGACTTTTCCGTCCGAGTCCAAGGTGACCCTGGCCCCCTGTCTCCTCCTCTCCAGCGAGGAATCGGGCTTCTTCGGCAGTTCGCTCAGGCTGACGTATTCCGCGTCCCTTTTGAAGAGATCCGAGTTGGCGTACGTTGCTTGTGATCGCAACGAGGCCGTTGTCATCGCGTTCGCCGTCTCCTGGCGTTTGTCATTGTTGTTTCTCACGTCGGCTATGGTAACATAGTCGCCGGAGTCTCCAGTCGCGCGTGGCACGTCCGTCACCGCATTTTTCGACGCGTGTTTGCGACCTGCCAGCGGTAGAACACCTCGAAGCTTGCCCAGCACGCCGCTCAAAGGGCTCGTCTTGTGCGTCGTCGTTGGCACCGCTTGATTGTTGCTCGAAATTTTGGTTGCCGTGTTCGTGACTTCCGCACTCACGGGCACGACCGTTTGCACGGTTGCGTAGAGATTCTTGTCCTGGCCGTTGAATACTTCCATTTTGGAAGTTCCAACGGTGGCGGACATTAGAACCGAGCCTGGACCACGGAGATCGGCGTTTTTATCGCCTCTTCTGGGATCACGATCTTCCGTGTCCTTGCCTTGCTCGTCGTCCGAACCTGGTGGTGTTATGACGCACATTGAGGGTATTCGACTGCTGTTTATCGCCGTTTTCGAACGAATTCTCTCGATCCTGTCGCAGCCCTCGAGATCACTCGATTCCGAGTACTCGAATTCCGAACACGATCTACCGGTGCAGGCCGGACTCGAGGCTGACTCCACCGGTGATGATGACGTGTTGTGCCCACTGTCCGGCGATTCGCCACCGTTTTGATTCTGTCCGTGTACCTGAATTTGCAGTTTCAAAACACAGAATCGTGTTGATTAATGTGTCATTGTTCGCTATCAATGGCTGGGGATTAAGGCCTTAGGCCCCAACGAGTATAAAATCATGTGCGAATTTGACAATTTTTTTTTTCATATGAAAAAGTGATTCACTCATAAAATGAATTACACATCTATTTAGTATCAATATCAACCTGTTAGAAAATATATATATATTTTTTTCGATGTACAAAATGGCCGACTACTAATATTTTCTTTTGTTATCTTTTTTTACGCGCTCCGCGGCGTGACATTTAGCATCCACAATTTTTTACCTAGAACAAAAAACAAAAATTCTCGTCAATCTACATTAGAAAACCTAGAGAAGTACGTACGGAATTTAAAAAATATTGTTTTATTCAAAAGTTGTAGGTATTTGAACTTAAGAAATGAATTTTCAGTGAAAAATTTCGTTATAACTGCTCATACAATGAAAAGTTTTCGATTAATCAGAAATTCCGTACGTACTTCTCCGCGAAATGCAATTAGGAACATAACTTTTAAATTTGAAGTAAATCGAGTGAAAATTGTTGAAGTTATTTGTCACGCCAATTGGAAAAAAGCTGTTTCGAGAAGTTTCGAGTAGTCAGCCATTTTGTACATCGAAAAAAAAATATATAAGTTTTTTCTAACCGCTTGATATTCATACTAAATAGATGTGTAATTCATTTTATGAGTGAATCACTTTTTCATACGAACAAATTGTTAAATTCGCACACGATTTTATACCCGTTACTGTGGCCTAAGGCGTTAGGGGTCGTCCATTAATCACGTGAGGCTCAAAGAGGGGGGGGGGGGATTTGGATAACCTGACGATTGATCATGCTGGGGGGGGGGGGGGATGTTGTGACTTATCACGTGTATTTTTTTGTGCAGGGTGGGGGGCTAGAAACCTCACCACATTTCTCTATGGGGGGGGGGGGGGGTCAAAAAGTGGCTTAAAAACCTCACGCGATTAATGGACGACCCGTTAATGGGCGCATACGTGCGCAAAGATTGGGGCTGTTGCTAAGCAGGTCCTTTAGACTTGTTCCGCCAGTTGCAATGCACCGAATATCTCTCAAAAATCCTGGAGGAACTGGACGTTATGAATCTTTTGGAGTTTCTACCCAACGTGGGTTTGTCTGGATTTAATCGAGGCGGGATATACATTTACGACGATCAAGCAATCGATTTTTTTGAACGATATAACTATATCAGTAGCTGGCGAACTGAACCGGACTTGGCCACGTTGCGTCAATTTTTTAAATTTTCTTTGTGGCTACAAACTGCCTTTCGCTTAAAAAGACAGTTTTTAATAAATGTTGAGGTGTTAAGGGCCGGATTTGATTAAAAATATTTCGGAAACTACTACCCAGGTAGGAATTGACGATGAAAAAAGGGCTCGCCAAGCTCTGAAACAAGGCTCACATTTTTTAATTCAGGCTGAGCACCAGCCTGATTTCAGGCCTAGCTGAACCTCTGAATGATAACGCGGTTTCAGGCTCTTGCACACAGGCTTGACCAAAGGCTGGTAGAAAAGCCTGTACTAAGCCTGAAACGACGAAACAACAAGACTCAAAACGAGCCTTAATGAAGCCTTCACGAGCATTTATGACCAGGCTTTTCCCAAACTCTTCCCGAGGCTATATGAGGCCTGTTCTTAGTTTTCTATATTCTACATTGGGGTAAATTTAATAAATTTGTAAAGAATTTATTTGATTTGTTATATATATTTATTATTTGTTATATTATTTGTTACAAAATATATGTAAAAAATATTTTAAAAAACAATACTTTATTTTATTGCGTACTTTTATTTTCGTATATACTTTTTTGTGTACCTCATAAATATCGATAAGAGCATATGTTTAAATGTTCTGAGCTGCCTCCTTCGCTTTCGTTTTTCGTGCCTTCGCACCCGACAAATTTATTGCTAAATTTTTTTTTTCATAAAAGTACAGAAAAAGTATTATTTTAAACTTATTTTATTTTATCACAACCTGAAACAAGTCTGCATCCAGCCTTGATTTTTCAGCCTCAAAATTGACCGGCTGAATAAAGCTTGAAATAACCCTGAGTTTAGGCTAAGCAGCCAGTCTTGGTTCCAGGCTGCTCCAAACGATGCAATGAAACCTGGGCCAGGTCTGTCTCACTCAGGCTCGGTGAAACAAGGCTCGCACAAGCTTGTTTCCATCGTCAGCCTTTTAATTTCCTACCTGGGTATAGGTGTGCTTGAAAAACACGAAAAATAAAAGATAAAAGAATTGGACATAGTGTGGACAAGTGCGCGTTTGTTCACCAGCTTCATATATGTAAAGAATTTTCCCAAAGTTTTGACAGCATATTCGAAAAACTTCAAACGTTACGGCCCGTCAACGCTGTGCCTCACCGCTTCAATTCGGAGCGCGCGCCGCAGGTAGAAGCGAGAGTGCTTTTTACCAAACAATTACAATTATCACTGTAATTGATAATTTAATTACTTTGTAACAGATTACTCAATAATTAGTTACCACAAGAACCTAGCGCAATTTAATTCTAATTCTATGTAAACTTCAAACGCGTTTTTCTCAAAACTGCATTTTTGAAATTGGCGTGCAGGATCACTCAAAAACTATAGAGCCGACTGAATTGAAACTTGGTAGCAATATTGATAATATTGCTACCTTCTAGTTGACGAGAATTGTTTTTGAAAATTTAGAAAAAGAAACAATTTTTTGAACCCAAACTTTACAGAAATTTTACTCGAAATTTTGATTTTTCTCTCTAAATGCGTGTCATTCGCTTAAATTTGCATTTTCTTCATTTTAATTACTGTCAAATAAAAACAATACATGCTCTAAATGAAAAAAAATGTTAACATTTTTTTGAAAGTCAAAATCCACGGGAGCCGAGACTGCACGCCGATTTGCAACTTCCGCGACAACCTTGCTGTGACTCTCTGCCACAGCTCCGCCATTTCGATGATAAAAAAATAAAAAAGATTGCTTTGTATACTTAAATATATAATTGAAGTATACCTACAGTTCAAAGAATGAAGAATAATTATTTCTTAGTTTGAAAAATCCCTCAAATTTGCTTAAGGCGGGATATACATTGAGACAGAAAAAAAAGCAATATTGAGGGATTTTTTAAACTAAGAAATAATTATTCTACAATTATCAAACTTTAGGCATACTTTAAGGCTATGTGTCACACCGACCATGCGGCCACGGGTGCGAGAGAGATAGCTGATTTACAGATTCCCAGTGTTCTCCTAAACATTTGATTTTTCGGAAAAAAGAAAAGAAACACCTTCCGCTCTGTTGAACGATGAACAACGTATTTCTCTTCGTTTGCCCGAAATGTGATGCGTTTGAGAGAGAACTTGGCAGTAGGATTTTTACCGACCGGACGTGTGAGCCATGTCCTTAAGGAGGTACGGTGATGACCATGCTAATAAAATTAGAGTCTATTTCACGTCGCAATACCCCCACGTTTTAGATATATGTATATGGCCTATTTTTCGAGAAATATTTTTCAAGTATTGAATTTCGAGTTTCCATATTATTTTTATAATATGGAAACAACCTTAATAAACTACTACTCGACTTCAGTAGTACGCCATCTCGTTGACGTTTAGCATCGTCGCATTTTCGGTGGCTGTCATCGGTTCCACGCGCCCGGCTTATTATTTTTTGTAGCCGGTTAACATGGAGAATGAAAATACTGTAGAAATTTATTAAAAGAGTAACGGGATTGTACCTGAAGTCCAGTTTAGAGACAAATGTACATTCTGACGGACAAGAATTAGAAAATGAAAAGATAATATTGCGATTGCAAATAAAAAACGTCGCGTTGAAGTTAACCTCAATGTTCAATGTCCAATCTGTCCAAAGTCAAAACATATTTCATCGATTGTTATGTTATTTTTCCCTTTCCCAATTTTCACAATATTTGCAGGTATAAAAAGGAACGTTTATTTTATATGACGGTTCTCTCATGTTGAATTTATATATAGATGCGTTGTATAGGTACATGTCGCCAGAAAAATTGAGATGCCTTTGCTGTACGTAAAAGATCTTCAAGTAAATATCGACGAGAGGCCCTTTATAATCCATTAAAAAATGTACGGCTTCGCACAATAATATTTTTAATTCGCGTTGAAAATATCCGATAAACGAATCGAATTTGCGCGGGTATCCGGCGTTGCCACACGTCGAGCAAAATGGCTGCTGTTACGTCACGAGAAGTCTCGCTCTCCGAAAACTTCGGTTCTTGCTACTTTATTTCTAAATTTATTGCTTATTTCTGCAGTGAGCTTTCCAATTCAAGGTGCCTTATCGATCACAAAGATTCAACGAACGCAACCATCAGTTTTTTTACGTGTTTCTTGGCTCCAAGTAGCACAAAAAAATCGATATATGAGAGGACAGGCACATTTTGTCGTCTACCTGTGACTAATTCACCAACTTTAACAATTAATAACTCGGAAAGTGTACGGTAAATCTCGTGGAAACTCCGCATACGCATGGACGAAGGTTCGACAATGCTATAAAAAAAATCGGGCTCTTATCTTGAACTCGCTCCAATCACCGTACCTCCTTAATAGTATATTTAAGCATACCAAATTTTGTTTTAAATTTAATTCATCATCAAAATGGCGGCGCTGTGGCAGAGTGTTACAGCAAGGTCGCCCCGGGAGCTGCGAATCAGCGTGCAGTCTAGCTTCCCGTAGACTTCGATTAGCAAAAAAATTCAAACATTTTTTTAGTTAGAACATGTATAGTTTCTATGTGACGGTAATTAAAATGAAAGAAATGCAGATTTAAGAAAATGGCACGCATTTACAAAAAAAATCAACATTTCACGCAACATTCCTGTAAAATGTGAATGAAAAAAGTGTTTTTTTCCCCATTTTTTCAAAAACAATTCTCATCAAGTAGAATGTACTGATATTATCAATATTTCTACCAAGCTTTAACTCAATTGGCTTAATAGTTTTTAAGTAATCCTGCCCGCCAATTTCGATAATGCAGTTTTGAGAAAAACGCGTTTGAAGTTCACGCCCGCTCCGAATCCGAGCGGTGAGGCACAGCGTTGCTGGGCTGTAACGTTTGAAGTTTTTCGAATTTTGCTTTGAAACTTTAGGAAAATATTCTTCATATATAGTTCTATCGTTTAAAGAAGAAAAAAAAAGAAATCGATTTTTTGATCGTTGTAAATGTATATCCCGCCTTAATATTTTTCTCGTCGAAATGTATATCCCGCCTGAAGAGCTGGAAAAGTATGTTTCAAGATCTTCAACTGAGGGACGAGATAAGCAGCGATCTTTATTGGACATTGGCCATTTAAAAAATATTGTTATTCGTTCGCACAGAGAAAGACCTCTCACCATTGCGACTACGGTCAAACTCGACTTCCTCTCAGGTGGCACAGGTGCCAGGAGCGCGGTGCAAACGGTTCCCGCTGAACTCGTCGTTGTCGAAGTTGATCCCCTACCAAAAAGTTCGTACTCGTTCTCGACCATGGGCGACGTCGGATCCGAGCTAACCTCGCTCGATTTAATGGCCGGGCTCTGGGGCGACGGTTCCTCCTCCCTCAGAGTCTTCAGTCCCGAATCCATGTGGAACGAGGTGTAGTAACCCTCCGTGTCGCACGAATAAACCGAAGAGGTTTCGCCATCGTCGGTGAAAGGCGCGACCGCGATATCCTGTATGATATCCGGTGTTAACGTGCCCTCGGACGTAACCGAGGACGATGCCGATGTGTCTCGGCCCTTGAGACGTCGCATGTGACACAGAGACGTCGACGATGTGCCTATCGAGGCTGTCGTCGTCGATCTGAAAGGATCGTAACGTTAGACTGCGCTACTCCAGACTCAAAGACACAACGTGGTTATTGGGTTCCAAACGATATGGAGAATCGGTTGAGCAGTATCGCGATACATCTGGGTTTGGATATAGATATTGATCTACACCCTTGGCCAAAAGTTTAGAGCACCCTGCAATTTTTTTTCCCGGACGAAAAATTTAATATCTCGGCAAAAAAAAATCGGACACCAATTTAACAAACGGGTTTTTGAAGAGAATAAAATCAGCCTCAATTTGCTTTTTTAATTTTATTTTTTCGATTTTTTCTGTGCCCGGTACGTCATTTCGAAAATGGCGGTTTTTCACGATTTTCGCACCTTGCAAAGTCGTTCGCTGGACTTCGGAAAAATTGAAATCTCGCTATTTAGTGAAATGATCTTCGAAAAGGGAAGTGTTAGCTTTGGTATCGTTAAAAAAAAATTTGCAATTTTTTTTCGCAGAGAAATTAAGTTTTTCTTGAAAAAACGGCAGGTTTCCCCAAAGCCGGCATCGTGCAGCGTATCGTGAAGACTGTGAGGTTGAGAATATTTGTCCTAAGGACTAAAACGTTTTGTTTTTTTTAGTTGTTAAATTTTTTTCAGATTTTTTTGGCAACATTTTTTTAATCGCTAGTTTTGGTTTATCGTCCACGACTAATCTAATTAATTTATTGCCATTACATTGAAACGAAGATGTTTTAATGAAAGTATCTTTGTTTCAAAGTAACGTTTCAAGAAAACGGACATAATTGAATGTGTACGTCGTACGAATTAAACGACGTTTTGAGCTTATATAGAGTCAAAGGAATGAGTGCTGACTGTCATTCAAATAAAAAATGCTCGGGAAAAATTGCTAATTTGTTTTTTTTGGCTGAGATATTCAATTTTTTGTCCGGAACGAAAAATTGCAGGGTGCCCCCAACTTTTGGCCAAGGGTGTATGTATTAGTCTGAGTATAAATATGATATATATATATACACACTGCTGCTGAAAAGTTTGGATACACCAGTCGATATTTCTTGCCGCACGGAAAGTTACATAGCTTCGCCAAAAAACAAAGATAACCAAATTTACCAAACGGCGTTCTAAGGGGGACTAATTCAGGTTTGGTTTTTGTTCCATGGTCGAAATAAAGCCAAAAATAGTCACGTACAAAAGTGAGTACCGGGTCGAAAAAAAATCATAAAAAATATTTCGAAAACGAAAAACAAAGCTGAATTTCTCCCCTCCAGGGGACAAATTTGCTTATCTTTTTTTTTGACGGAGCTATGTAACTTTTAGTGCGGCAAGAAATATCGACTGGTGTATCCAAACGTTTGAGCAGTAGTGTATATATATATATAGTTATATATATATATATATATATATATATATATATATATATATATATATATATATATACTCTGAGCATACTATCTATATATCTGACAAGGAACATGACTTACGTGCCCGCCTTCGATTTGGTTGAAACTCATATATGTGATAAAGCATTAAAAACTAGACACGTATTTTTTTAACGGTGGAAAATGGCCTTTACGGGGAGGAAATTACCCCTTAAAGAAAGGCGTGCCAACCCTTAATTTTTTTTTAAATACTTCTGTCCAGGGTTTTTCATCTCTTTATATTAGAAGAATTTTGGTTTTTGTTCCATTCAGATCGGTGGACTGCTTGTGGGTGAAACGAAAACCACCCCTCAATACGCCTTTCTATGAGGGGTGGTTTCCCTCCTTGAAACCGTTTTTCCGCAGATAAAAAAAAATACGTGTCTAATAGTTTTCCATGCTTTATCACATACATGATATATATCTGTATATCTACACTAAAGACGACCTAATATTGATTAGGTCGTTTTGAGGGAACTGATTACGTGCTGTACTGAACATTTCTGTCCTTTTACAGTTTCAAATCGAAAATCGACCAACACTGGGTCTGTGACAGCTTGAATCAAACTAGCAGGACACGAACGATGAAATCACCAAATTTGGCTTCGTTTATAAATCGAAACTAGACTTACAAGGAACATCCCTCAGGTGACACCCTTCGATTTTGTTGACATTTGGATATGTTATAAAGCACCGAAAAGTAAGCGATAGGTATTTTTTTTATCGGCGGAAAAACGGTTTTAAGGGCTGAAACGCACCCTAAAAAATGGGGATGATTTTCGTTTTTCGTCGATAACGTTTCAACGGTACGAGATATTCAAAAATTTCAAATTGCAACAATGTTTATTCTTTTGTACACTATACATTGGAGATGAGAACGATAACGTTATCGACGAAAAACGAAAAACACCCCTATTTTCGAAGGTTCGTTTCACCCCTTAAAACCGTTTTTCCGCCGATAAAAAAATACGTATCGCTTACTTTTCGGTGCTTTATAACATATCCAAATTTCAACAAAATCGAAGGGTGTCACCTGAGGGATGTTCCTTGTTAGTTGCATGTGTTCATTTGGCAAATTTGATGTTTATTCTTGACCGACAATAGCTGGGACCTTCTCATCTTAACGGAGGTTTCTACTTGGGACAAAAAAAGCGGACGGCTTAAGAAGAACTTTTTGAAGAAGAGGAAGATGTACTCTATGGTCCTGGCATAGCAGATTAGAAGTTAATATGAAACTTTTCATTTTATTCGCACATAAACTTCAGTTTAACTTTAATCGCGTTTTTCTCGAAACCACGTTTTCCAAGTTTGCGGAAGTGTACACGCCCTAGGTGAGCAATCGTTATGAAACTTGGCAGGCAAGGGTACAGCAAACATCTGCATTAGTTGAACTACAATTATTCAAAAATATTCAAACGTTTTTATTTTATGAACGAAAAACTACAAACATTTTTGGTAAAAAACTAAACTGCAGATCAGCTGTTCAGGACTTAGGACTTCCGCAAGCGAAAAATATCATCGCCGACGCACCGACGAACGTGGCTCCCCCCACGCCCAGTTACCATGTTTCGTCAAACTTTTAAAAATATGTTTATGTTCAATAAAGACCGCTTAGTAAACACCAAATTTCAACATTCCATATTTAATCATTTTTGGCATAAAGAATTGGTGGAAAATCGAACATTTTTTGGCCCAACAAAGTAGAAATGTCCCTTAAGTTCATCCGAAACGAACTGAACTTGAGGAGTTAGGCTACTGTGAAATCTAAAAAAAATCGTTAGTCGCCTGGGGCAACTCAAATTGAAGAGGAAGCTTAAGAAAATCATGTTTCTCAAAACGGTCGAAAAAGTAGGCTAAATTTTATACTTTTTTTAAAAATCGTCGCCATTTTGTCTATTTTGATTAAAAAAAAACCTCCATAGCAAGATAGCAGCTTTCATATTGATTAATAATCTTTTTATAAATTTTGTATCAGGTAATATTTACGGCCACAATCATGTACACTGTGAGGACTCTTTTTTTCGAAGACATTATCAACTGTTAAAAAAAATAAAAATAAACGGTTAAAAATGTTATTTCTATCCTTTACGAGTACTCTGACTTGACATTAAAAAATCAGACTGATGAGCGCAATTTAACTATCGAAAAAAAATCCGAAAAAAAGCTATTTTTCGGCGCCTTACACCGTGATTATCCCTTAATTACACTTAAAATTTGATTCACTTATTCACTGTAATAGTAGTGTAAACGTCTTGAACGACGTTTTTCTTCCTAACATTGATTTCATTAGTTATTAACACTAACGATGTCATTTCTCCGCGAAAAATAGAAAAAAATTCATAAATTTTTGTTTGTTGCTTAAAACACGATAACCAAAACGCTCGGTCAAGTCTTAGCCAATATTATCAATTAAAAATGACCTCGTTTTTTTTTTCAGATCAACCGGGTGGCCAAAATCAAGTACACCGTTGAGCCCCTTACATTGAAAGGTCCTTCACGAGATGGCTTATAACTTCTTTAATCATGAATATTTTTTCATGAAATTCGATACACAACTTTGTTAATGTACATACAAATGAATGTCCAAACGATTTTTCAATCATCTTACTTATTCCTTTAAAATTCATTTTTTCAAATAACCATGGTTTCCGGCCCATCACAGTAGCCTAACCCCTCAATTGCTTGGATTCATTTTATCGAACATATGTCTAGAGGTGCACGTCCTTCAACGTGCACCGATGAAACTTTCGCCCCTCCTTAAAGTAGAACGAGCGCGCGCTCTTGATTTCTATAGATTTTGTTCAAATTTTAACCAGACCTTGTTCGTATCATTATGCATGTTTGAGTGAAATTTCAGAACAGTCGACTATTTGGATTGGGAGATAATGGGTTTTAAAATTGCAACTTTTAACACTAGTACAGTCGTGCTGTACATTGGAATTGGAAAAAATTAAAAGGCTAGTTTTTTGACAGGTAATTTTGTAGGTGCCGCGGGTGCTTAATCCAAGTTTGCCTAAAAATCGGGGTGTAGGGTTTTTTTAGGGGATGAAAGCGGATGGGGGTGGATTAATGCCAAACTACAACCCTCACGAGGTCGGCGCTAGGAGACAAAATGTTCAGAAAAATCCGGGTTTTATTTTTGTCCACAGCGCCGAAGTCGTGGAAGTTCATTTTGGGGGTGAAAAAGTGGGGTGAAATTTTGAAAAATTAGTTTTCATTCGATAACTCTTTAGGAAAAATTCATACAATTTTTGTTTAAATGGGAACGTTGTAGCCCTTAGAAAGACGCGTCGATCGAGTATTCGATCATCCCTCTCTAATAATATCTTCACCCCCAAAAGAATTGTTGAAGTATAAACAAAAAAATTGTTTATTGAATAACTCAAAAACAATCTATTTTTCAGGGATGGTTTAAATGTACGAAATGTAGGAAATAATTTTCTCTATATTTTCGTTCCTATGGACCAACCTCGAATTTTGCTTTTTCGAACCCCTCTCAGGGATTGAAAATTCAAAATGATATTCTGGGTAAATCATTGACCGAAGTAAAGAGATACGAGTTTGGCGCTGGGGACAAAAATGTAGCTGAGAGTTGAAGCTACAAATTCTTCCTCGGCGGCGAATTCGTGCGGTCAATAGTTTTCCCAGAATTTCATTCTGAAATTCCAACCCCCGAGAGGGGTTGGAAAATCAAAATCTAAGGGTGGTCCATAGAAGCGAAAATATAGAGAAAATGATTCTCTACATTTCGTACATTTGAACCATACCCGAAAAATCGATTGGTTTTGAGTTATTCAATAAACAATTTTTTTTGGCATTCTAACCATTTTTTTGGGGGTGAACATATTATCGGAGAGTGATGATCAAATACTCGATCGACGCGTCTTTTCAAGGGCTAAAACTTTCCCATTTGAACAAGAAGTGTACGATTTTTTTCTAAAGACTTAGCAAATTAAAACCCATTTCTCAAAATGTCACCTCACTTTTCCACCCCAAGATGAACTTCCACGACTTCAGCGCTGTGGACAAAACTGAAGCCCAGATTTTTCTGAACATTTTGTCTCCCGGCGCCGACCTCGTAGGGGTTGTATTTTGGCATTAATCCACCCCATCTCCTTTCTTCCTCTAAAAAAACCCCACATCCCGATTTTTAGGCAAACTTGGATTTAGCACCCGCGGCACCTACAATATCACCTGTCAAAAAACTAGCCTTCTTCTTTCTCCGATTCCTTGGATTTTCAGCGACAGCACGACTGTACTAAACTGCAGGGCCTGCATTGAAATTTAGACAGAATAATTTCCCGTAAAACGTTTTTGTCTCCTTAAATAAGAAGACATATGGCAACATCGTATCATTCCACGTATCCAATGACGTAAGTTTGCACGGCATATTTAAAATAATCCTGCAACGGACATTTTTATTTGGAAGTAATTTTTAATCGAACAATTTTTTTAATTAGTTATGAATTAACCACCACTTTTATTTGTTAATGAAGATAACATAAACAATATAAAATATTAATATTTATAACGCAATTGTTTCTTTTTATGACAAAAGTTTTCAACTTTAGGAACACGATAATTTTTTTTTCTCGAAATATTGAACAATACTGTTCTGCGGAGTTGCCATATGTCTTCTTATTATAGGGCACAAATGTTTTTTACCGAGAACTATTCTGTCTTTACTGAACGTTTTTAGCAAAACTGAATAGTAAAGGCAATCTAAACTTTTTAAAAACTCTTTTCCTAAGGGGTCGTCCATTAATCACGTGAGGTTTTTTAGGCCACGTTTTGAACCCCCCCTCCCTCATGGTGATATGTGGTGAGGTTTCTAGTCAGCCCCCCCCCCCCCCCACCACATCACGTGTATTTTTTTGTTAAGAAACGTCTGACACAACCGATAGAGAGTGCGGTATTTTATTATGAAAAACGAAATAATATATAAGTATTGTCAGCGTATTTAAATGGCATTATCCGCGCAGTTACAAATAAATACACGTGATATGTCACAACAAGTGTGATCAATCGTGATGTTATCCAACCCCCTCCCCCCTATTTGAGCCTCACGTGATTAATGGACGACCCCTAACTAGTTTGCTATGTAAACATATTTTTTTTTTTTCAAAATTTATAAACACAATAGAATGGTACGACGAATGATGTGACCTGACTTTCGATCAATACAGACTCTGCAGTGTTAAAAGTTGTAATTTTAAAACCCATTATCTCCCAATCTCAATAATTGACTGTTCTGAAATTTTACTCAAACATGCATCTACAGAAATCAAGAGGTCGTCGAAAAGGGTGAAGATTGTCCAACTATTTGCGGTTGGTTAAATTATCCGTGAACTTCACATGGCTTTTTTTAGATGGGAAGGCCTTTTCATTGTCTTACCTCGGTGGATGCGTCGTCGTGGTAGTTTCGCTTCCTATACTAGCCCTTCCGCTTTCGGAGGACGCGCTCCAGTTTCCGGAGCTGGAGTGCGGGGCGTCATCCCTGTTGGTGCCCTTTCTTCTTTCCCTCCTCTGAGCGGCCGATTCTCTAAGTTTGACGCTCGATTGTCTGATCTCCATGTTCGGCATCGAGACCGGTATGCTCGAAGTACTTTTGCCGCTCGAGCTCGAGGAGCTCGGTTTTCTCTCGTGGGACTTGTCCTTTCGCCGTCTCGTCGAGACCGTCTCGTAAATATTGTTATCTTCCGGTGTTTTGGACTGCGCCTCGCTCGTTCTCTCGTCGTTCGTCTCGCTGGCGACCTCTGCGCAGAGATCGATCTGCTGACTCGACGATTGACTCGAACGCGGACTTATTAACTTCAGCCTCGACATTCCCCATGCCTTCAAGGTATTGAAGTGTGACTTTTTCTCAGTCGGCGAGTCCTTCTTCGAGCCTAGAATATCCGTGCTCGCCGATCTGTGGGCCCTTGGTGTCGTACTGGAAAGTGTCTCTTCCGGCTCGTCCGGTGTCGCTTCACTGCTTCATTTTGTAACGAAAGTGAAAAGTACGTGAAAACTCGGCGTTTCGATTGAATTTCAGATCGGCTTTTGATGAGGGTCAATTCTTTTTTTGTCATCGGAGAGCGCTTCGAGTTTGTTTGAGGCATTGGGGCCGTCTCTCTATTGAATACTTTAAAGCGCGTTTTCTCCAGTTTTCATTTTTGCGATTTGTCCAAATTGGCGGGCGTGATAGAAAAAAAAAAAAACTAAACGACCTATGAATCAAACCAAAGTTTATTTTCTTCAGTATGAAAATCTCTTCTAAGTGAATTGAAAAAGTCGCTGAAAAAATCATTTAAAATCATTTTTATAGAACGTTAAAGTTTAACACATTTCTTTTTTAAAACCTGGGAAAAGCTATCATGTCACGATTTTTTCTGCTTTTTCTTAATTCACCGTGAAGAAAAATACATGAGAATTGAAAATATTATTGTTTTTTTTTGCTTCAGTCAAGGATTACGAGCCGCATCTTTCCCACCGATTGGGGACTGCAGTGGCAAGACGCACATGGAATAGGCTGATAAATCTGCAGTCATTTATTGTTTCATGTTAAAACATTTTTTTATACAATTTAAATATACATAAAAAGATACCTCAATCTTCAATAGGCTCACTTTTTTCCCCTCCTAAAAAAAATCCCGAAAAAACGCTTTTTTGGACCTTCTAATTCAGGCTTCCACCTTGAGGGGTGAGATGCCTTTAGGCGAGGAAAAAATTTGCTGATTTTCATGATTTTTTTTATAAACGGAAACATTTCTTCACTATTTTTCAAACTTAGCGTATGTTTTTATTACTGCTTTTGCCTGTTGCATGGTATTTATTTATTAATCGTTAAAAGTGGTGGAAGTATGGCACGGCGTGCTAAACTGCATTTTCAAAACTTGTGTGATGTAGCTAAAAACCTAATCGACCGATTCTGATGAAACTTGAATTCAATATTTCCAACCTTATTGTCTAAAACATGATCGTAAATGTTTTTGAAAATGAAAAAAGTAGATTCCACTGTGTGGGGTCTTCGCCCTTATTACATTCCCCAACGTATTCCACTAGTTATGTATAAAAAAGTATTTTTTCATTGCAAAATGGAGCCCTTTTTCCCGGAATTTTTTTTTTCGTTTCAAAGCGTACTATTTCATCGATTTTCATAATTTCTCACTTTTTCTTGTTTCATATTCTGCATATGAGTGTTAATGGAAGAAAATCTTCGTTCATTGTTTTCAGATTAACCCTCGTCGTCACACTTAGCTAGAATCACGTTATAGTCATACTGGGTCCATGGGACCCAGGCGTTTTTAAATTGTTATAAATAATGAAATAATGCATTGAGCGATATGAAAAAAATAGTGAGGTATAATTTGAACCTTGTTTAATACAAGGATATTGGTTAGAAATCAAAAAATAAATTTTAAATATGCAAAAAAAATATGCAAAAAAAACGTGATAAATGACTTTTTTTTACAAAAATGGCTGTAACTCTTGTAATTATTGACAAAAAAAAATGATTTTATAATCTGGAAACAATGAACTTTGAAATAGACATAGCGGTTTCTGTGGACTTTTCGAAAAGTATATTTATTTCATCCAACGCAGGTGCGATTTAGAAGGAAAGAATGAAACGCTTACGCATATAAACAAATGTATGTTTTATTGGGAAAAAAAGTGGTACGGCATCAAAATAATTTGTTTGGGTCCCGTGGATCCTGTGTGACTATTAAGGGTTAATCGCGCCGATGCTACGTGTCACGCCGTCTCACAACATCCGCCGCAACCCGTATAGACGACCGTGCCATACCTCTACCGTTTACAAATGATTTAAAAAAAAAACGGAGTGGGATCCCGCACTCCGAACTTAAAAAAACGCGTTTTTCTCGGAATGGTTTTTTCAAGACGGTGGCCACTCTCAAAGGAAGAGTTTTCAAGCTATCCATTTGTAATTTTAACAGAACCTTCTTCATGTCATTCCTTATGTTGCAATGGAAGCTTTTTTTAAATCTTCCTATTTTTTTACGACAAACTGTCGAAAAAAGGCTAAATTTGATACTTTATGTTCAAAACGCCGCAATTTCTTTAAATTTCACTTGAAAAAAAAACCTCCATAGGAACATAGCGGCTTTCCTGCAGATTAATCATCATTTTGAAATTTTTGTTTCAAATAAAATTTGCGGCCGCAATCCAGGCCACCCTGGGACACCATTTTTTTCCACGCAATTTTCCGCGAATAAAAACAATGTTAAACAATAAATAAAGAAATTTAAAAATAATCATTTTGTGTTCTTTATCGGTGCTTCAAAATGTAAAAAAAAATTAGAACGATCAGCTTATCCTATAAAAAAAAATCGCTAAAATCGGCTGTTTTTCGGGCGGTCACACTGTGATGATCCCTTACTGGCTATAGCGCATATCATACGATTTTTTATACATGCAAAAAGAACAAAATGGCCGACATTTTGCGAAAAAATTAAAAAAAAAAAACATGTTTTTTCCACTGTTTTTGGCGAAAGAAAAATAGTAAATATGAAAATTGAAAAAAAATCCTTGATATGCGCTAAAGCTATAGTTGTAAAAAATATGTTGTTAAAATTTCATAAGGATCGGTTCAGTAGTTTCGAAGATTTTATCAACAAGCCGTCGAAAAACGTTGTTTCGAGAAAAACGCGTTTAACGTTTGTTTGAGTTAGATAAATAAATAAAAAACATTTTTTAATGTATTTCGAAAGTGTATTCATTAAGTGAAACAATTTTTATATCAATAAATATGAACTTTATAAAAATATTTTAAAAAAAATTATGTAAATTAATATAAACTTATCAAAAAAATTCATGAAAATAGCCTTTTTTAGGGTCTAAAGTGAGAAGACCCCTTAATAGATAAATTAGACTATTGTTCCCTAGATTTTGCTTTCCTTTATTTTCATCTTCTCTTAGTATACTAAGTTAAATACTTAGTATACTTAGTATACTTAGTATTTATAAATAAGAAGTCTCGCAATACCGCAACAAAAAAAAAGAACTCGAGTGCTCGAAAACTTGCTTCGACGTTTACAGCCCCGTTTACGCATGTCGTTGAACCGAAACAACCAAAGCTAATTTCCGAACGGTTACTCATCACCGGCAAAAAAAATATTCGTCGTTTTTTCACTCGCTCTCGTTTATTTCGTCAAACCTGAGCAGCTTGTGAGGCCCCAAGCAAAATCGTGTTCCGAAAGATGAGAAGGGCAAAAATGCAGCACTCGTGCGAGGGCAATCAAAATTCTTCGTGGTTCGGTAACCGCTCGACTTTATGGAGCGAAACGAATCGTTCGATGCGATCGCGGTTCGTATATCTCGACGGGTACAGAACGTCGCGATAAGCCAACGAAGCAACGGAGCTCGTTATTCGCCAGCGATCGGCATACGTGTGACGTGAGAGAAAGGGACAGATCGATTGTGATAATCGGTGGGAGATAAATCTTTTCTATAACCCACGCGCGTTTGACAAAAACTAGCGACACATATTTTATCGTAAATGCAATGCGCTTTGTTTATTTGCAATGGATGTTCCTGGTTCGAATCAGGCCAATTGACGATGTTGAACTTTGCATCGTTCAAAAAAATGAAATGTTTTTTCTTCATATTTTTATTTCCTCATTTTTATTATTTTCGAAAATATTATTTTTCAGATTCAAATTCTAGACAGCTGAATAAGGGACTTAAAAAATCATTGTAGGATTTTCGGCACGCATAATTGCCAAGAAAAATTCGAAAAGAATGACGAAATCATTTTCATTGCATTCCAACGACGCAAACTTTAATCCCATGCCAATTAGACATGAGAGAACATTAATTTTTCAATGCTCATCGATTGCAACTATCATACAGATACGAAGAACCGTATTGCATTTATCGATCAATCAAAAAGTACCATAATAACATAGGTCATTGGGAAAAAATCTGCAAAATGACGTTATCAACCAACAATCTCTTTTTCCACTGATAAACATTATTCTCGAAAAATAATGACTTGCAAACGCATTACAATTGAAATAAAATGCCACGCAATCGAAAGTAATCTTGTGCTCTCGAAAATGCACGGAAATCCATCAACAGTTTGTCTCGATGCCGAGAAAGAATTTTTTTATTCACAGCCAATCGCGTTTCGACGCAAATCGTCCTACCCCGTAACTTTTGTTTCGAGCGTAAAGATACTGACCCTCCTACGGCCTGGCGGATCTCCTTCTGATCCGTACCGGCGATCGTGTTTCGTCTCTTCCCTCGTGGACGCCGTGGTCGCGATCTTCTCTTCACGGCCGTCGAGTCCTGGCACTCCGGACCGGCCAGCAAAGATCTTCTCCTCATCGACATTCTCTCGAAGCCTCGTCCACTCACGTCCACCGCGACGATTTCCGCTGGAAATCTGTCGGCAAAGTGCGAAGTAAAGAAAATCAGTGCAACGAGCTTTTCGTTGGAACTTTTTTTTGGCCCCACGGTTCATGGAGTTGCACAATTTCGTGACGTTTAAAACGAAACGTTGGGGAGGTGGACGTACTTGAGTGCAACGGCCTGGACCTGTTCCTCGGGGCTCGGTAGCTTGTGATCGACGGCTTCGTCGGTCGTTGTGTCACCGAGTATCCTGGACATGCAGTCCGGTGCAACCGTAACGTCACCGAGAGCCTCGCTCGACGTCCATCGTCTCAGTTCATCCAGCGCCGCCGGCTGCAATCGCAAAGAAAAACGAACTTTTATGCAGCTTACGTTTATGTGTTTGGTCGAGCGCGTGTACTGGCTCCGTGCGCGACATCAGCGCTGCCCAGCGTTCGCAACTTTGAGGGCTCATCTGACGTTTCGGACAAAACTTTGTATAACAGTCGTGCGGTATAGCGGAAAAAATTAGAAGGCTAGTTTTTGACAGGTGATTTTGTAGGTGCCTCGGGTGCTAAATCCTAGTTTGTCTCAAAATCGGGGTGCAGGATTTTTTTGGGGATGAGGAGGGATGGGGGTGGATTAATACCAAAATACAACCCCTACGAGGCCGGCGCCCGGAGGCAAATTGTTCAGAAAAATCCGGGCTTCATTTTTGTCCACGGCGCCGAAGTCGTGGAAGTTCATTTTGGGGGTGAAAAAGTAGGGTGAAATTTTGAATAATCAGTTTTAATTCGGTAACTCTTCAGGAAAAAATCATACAATTTTGGTTGAATGGGAACATTGTAACCCTTGAAAAGACGCGTCGATCGAGTATTTGATCATCCCTCTCTGATAACATCTTCACCCCCAAAAAATGGTTGAAATATCAAAAAAATGGTTTATTAAATAACTCAAAAACAATCGATTTTTTGGGGATGGTTTAAATATACGAAATGTAGAGAATGGTTTTCTCTATATTTTCGTTTCTATGGACCACCCTTGAATTTTGCTTTTTCCAACCCCTCTCGGAGATTGAAAATTCAAAATGAAATTCTGGAAAAACTATTGACCGAAAATAAAGAGATACGAGTTTGACGCTGTGGATCAAAATGTAGCTGAGGGTTCAAGCTACAAATTGTTCCACGGCGGCGAATTCGTACGGTCAAGTCAGCAAGTGCTTGAAAAATGGATTACAAATTTTGAAGCGGAAGATATACGACCGAAAGGGGGTAGCCGGTTAAGGGGGGTCTGACGGCCCCCACCGAGTTTGATCGAATCGACCCAAAAACCTGAAAGAGGGCTGAAAAACAAAATTTTAGAGATATTTTTTAACCCCCTAAACCCTTATGAAAACACCATAATCGCAAAAAATGCGTTTTTTTTATGTTTAATTTTTTTTCGAGCTTTCAAATGCATTTTAAAGCGGTTTTAACACAACCAAAATTTTGTTTCAGATGTGTAGACATGCCCTGAATTTTTCCAGATTTTTTCGTAAAGTTAAATCATGTGCAACATAATTTTAATGGCATAAAAACCGTAAAAAATCGTCATTTTTTGTATTTAATGCTATGGTTTTTATTGACGTATTAATGGTAAAAAATCGTGCACCATAGCATAGAAAGCTACTATCTTCCTCTACAAAATGACGCTAATTGGGCTCAATTCGGTCGTCTCTAGCGTCCGAAAATCAAACTTGAATAAATTCCGTTTTTATAATTTGAGCATTTTCAGTTACGAAAATGACACAAAATCATATTTTTCAATTATTTTACTTAATAAAAGTACATTTTGGGGTTTCTGAGGTCGCCGATTACAAATTTGATGTCAAACAGCTAACAAAAAAAAAAAAATTACACATGTCATCAAATGAAAATGATATTTGCTATTTCGGTTTTTTCAATAATTAAAAGTCATTGTATTTTAAAAAATCTATTTATTTATAATAATATTACATACATTCATCTAATATATACATTAAACAGACACAAGTAATACATACATTGCAACATGATTGTTATGTTGTTAATCTTCGTCACTGTGTTCTTCAATAACAGGTTCGACATTATCAACGTGAAATAGATTCGTTAGAATTTGAGCTGGGCGGATGATTTTGGACAAATACCGTGCATGACTTAAAAAGTAAATGATTGTTGCAACGTGGGCACAGCAACCAACAGTTCTTAGCCCATTTGCACAATCACATACGTAGTTTTTTATACCGTTATATCCAATACTGTTAGGGTCGTACTGAACGTAACATCTGTATACTTTCTTGTTTATATGTCTTGATTTAACTTCACATTTCAAAATGGTATCGTCCTCCAACAAGTATTGCATATTCAAAAGTCCTTCTTCGGTATACATTTCAGCTAAGTATGAAACCGTTTGCGATAACTGGTACGAGCCAGTGAAAAGGATCTTCAAATCTTGCTCTGTCATTTCCGGAAAGTCTAATACGTCATTTGATGTTAACGGTTTGAAGATCCTTTTCTTCCTATTCCAGTTTTGTTCTTCCACAACTTTCGCTAAAGAATTGTCAACGTCTTTTCTTTTCAACATTTGCTCGGCAATTTGATCTTGTAAATCGGTATCGCAATTCAGTCTTTTTCCAAACTCATTAACCAAAAAATTCGCTACTTTGCAATAAAGCATCGCTGAATCCAACATGTTGTTATTAAACTGATTATGCAAGAGTTTGAATTTACTACCGATTATACCGTGGACAGCCTCTACCACCCACCTCAATTTCGTAACAAATCGACTTTCGTTTGCTTCATTTGTTGGAAGTTGCTTTCTTTTGCCTTTCAACGCTGGCATCAACACAACGAACCCTTGAGATTCTAACCAATCTTTGACGTCTCTGAACCCCCTGTCAAGTATAAAAACATCCCCTTTTTTGAGGATTGATCTCAAGCCGTTCGGATCACTTAGTACATGTTGTAAGATTTTCGCATCATTCACAATTGCTTCGTACGGTCCGTAAACATCTATTACATATCCATCTGTGGCACAAACTGTGAAGGGTTTACAGAGTGGACACTTTTTCTGACCAGAGAAAGATTTTTTTTGGTAACAATTATTACTACTTTTTTGGTGTCGAAGGTATGAACCATCAGCAATCAAGAGCAGGCGATCTTCAAATCCGTGTAATTTTTTTACGTAAGGCGACGTGTGATTAGCAATTAAATCTTCGCGAGAACATGCCCGAACTCCGAAACGAAGTGGAAAGACGTCTTTCGCGAATGAATCCAAAACCGATTTGCAATAAGCAGATACTAGTTGTTCAGATTTGATATCGAAAATTGACGCAGTGATTGTGTTGGAATTTCCAGTTCTTAATTTAAAAAGGAATATTAAAAGAGCTTGATTAATACTGCGATTTTGAGAATTTCGCAAAGTGACCAACATGTTTTTTAGAGTCTTGATTTCTGCAACTGTGTATCCAGTTAGCGATTTTATGCGCTCTGCCGATAAATTGTAATCATCTACTCTGTCTAAAATACTGTTGTCGCATTTTTTGGACAGTGCATCCAAAAATAATGCCAACTCTTGAGAACTGATAGTACAAGTATTCGAAAATATTTTCAAGTTTGAAATTTCGTCAACGTACATACGTTCACTGATAAGATGTACAGGACAACAGCGATTGCCTTTTGGAATGAAAATTCGTGAACTTATAAATACCTGTAACCTCGCTTTAAACGGAACAACCGGAGATGTCGTAATTGGAGTAAGACATACGCAACAACATTTGTGAGTCGCGGTAACTCTGTTGAAAGGCATCTCGATCATTTCATAGTCCGGTTCTCTTGGACGAAGAACGCAAGGAGGGTCCTTAGAAGATTGTGATGACTGTCCTGTGGAAGATCCAGACTCCGACCGTGACAATTGTTGCGAAGACTGTTCCGAAGATTGTTCTGTGTCATCTGATACTGTCAAATTGGAGAGTGTTGATGAATGTCTCTCTACAGGATCGACAGAATTTTGTTCGCGATCAACATCTGGCAGAGGATTTTCCTCGGGATTGACGTTTGGCAGAGGATTTTCTTCGGGATTAAAATCCAACTGAAGATTTTCTTCAGGATCAGAATCACTGCTCGTCGATGGTGAAACCGTTCGGGATTTAGCGATTGCGGAACGACACAGATGACATAAAACGTCACCTTTCTCTACTCGTTTACCTAGTAGTTTAGTATATAAGTGTACGTCATCATCTGAAGAAATGGACTTCTGTTTTCCGGTATCATAACGCAACAATCTGTTGCATCTTATGCACCTTTCACCAGCCGTACATTTTCGTTTTTTCGGTGGCATCGCACAGTTTTTCCTAAAGAAAAAAAAAGAACATTGTTATTTTTTTTTATTATGATTAACAAATTATTTTTTTTTTTTGAAAAAAATGAAAAAAGTAACTGAAACCCGGAATAAAAAAAACCATAATTAAAAAAACAAATAGAACAAAAGTAACGAAAATCGAAAGTACATTAAAAATTGTAAATCAAAACAAAAAAAATGTTGAAAACATCGGTAAACAAAACAGAAATAAATTATTGTATTCCAAATCATTTTTTTATTGAAATATCGTTTCGTCTTAGTTTTGTTTTTTTTTTGCTTTTTTTTAATTCTTTTCATGTGAGTGAACTAAACAACAACTTGAAGTTGACGGCCACCTTCTGTACGATTTCAAGTCGACTATGAGGCAAACGATTGTAGATTG